>CAJVPN010000710.1:0-22496 GCA_910592215.1 Entrophospora candida
TTTTGAAGATTGTTTACATGTTTTAAGAAAAGCTGTTTTAGTTACCTTGGATAGATCTGGTATTATTATTTTTTAAACTAATTAATTCATTAAAGGCAAAACTTGAAAAGAAAGTGATTCACATATTAATTATTTTTGTATAGAGAAACTTGAAATTGAAACAATTATGATTCACATTTTCCAACGTGCATGTTTTTTTATGTTTCAATCAGGTTTGAAACCACTCTTTATTAATTAATAATTATTATTAAATTTTTCTAAAAAAATTTGCTTTCTAAATAATAAATAGGGTATACAGAAAGAGCATATGCATGTTGGCAAGCAATGATTGAACTAACTTTCTTTGGACCAGACTCTCAAAATCCAATTTTTTATGATAGAATTGCAAATTTAGAAAATTTTTGGGAATCTGAAAAACCACGTTTTGGAGAGATTGTATAATATAAATTTACTTACAATTTCTTTTTTTTGGGGAATTTTGTTGAAATAAATTGATTAATGATTTTTATTATTTATAGAATGCTAAAGGCTGGGGATCATATAATTATCAACACAGTAAATTATCAATACTACTAATATTAGTAATTTCATACATATTAAACCTTAGAATAAATTAATTATTAATTAATTATATCTTTGGCAGGTGAAATTGATGATATTGAAAATGTTAATACTTTACCAACTTCTCTTAATCTTCAAAATATTGAAGGTAATTGAATCTAATGGCTATATCTATGAATATGTTCTAGCATCATTACATGTATTTTCGCAAACTAATTACTTCCATTAATAGGGGATACATTTGAAAAATGGATAAAGGCAGAAAATTTTTATGAAAATGAATTACTTCCAATAAGATCAAGTTCGTTACACATTTATATTAATAATTATAATAATAACAATAAATATAATTTATTCATTATATTTTTTATACAGAAATCATTGATGAATCAGATCTAGATGATCCATATAGAATTGTGATTTTTGATGATATTTGTAGTTTTTTATTTGATTTGACTTCAAATGAATCACGTCTAGAGCTGTTATATGCATGTTTTGATTTTGTTGGAACATCTTTTAATCCTTCTTATTCATCATCAAATCCTTTGATAATTGATTCATTTTTGAATTCTAAACTTGCAAATGAATTAATATCAGAAAATAGTTTTTGGTCAAATATTTCATTATCATCATCATCATCATCATCATCATCATCAGCAGCTACAGCAACAACATCAACATCAACATCAACAACAACATCAACAACATCATCAGTAGCAGCAGCAATAGAAACAAAAACAGCAACGATGTATACTTTTAAGTTTCCAATAAAGGCATTCCCACAAGAATCAAACAATTTATTTAAATCTGAAAATTGGCCTTCAATTTGTGATGATATTGAAAGTTATAATATAAATATGAATTTTGCAAGGTAAAAACATAATATATATTACCTGATGATTTTTAAGCTCATTTATAATGTTAATTCATTTTTTTATTGATAACAATATTTTAATTGTAATAGAAATGCCATCTCCCAAATATCACAATGTATAAATGATCCAGGGATTAAATTATGTCAATTAGCATTAGAGCAATTATATGATGTTTCAAGGTTAATACTTTTAATGAATTATCTTATTAATATTATTAATTATTACAAGTAAAAAAAATTTTTATAAAACTAATTATATAGTGCAAAAAATCTTGCAAGAAATATGTTGGAAAAAGAATCAACAAACTTATCATTTTGGAATGGATATGCATTACTTGAAAAATCAATGAATAATATAACAGATGTATTCATTCAAAATTTGTTTAATTATTCTTTATCAATAACAAATAACTTATTTTTTTTTTTTTTTTTGGAAAGGCACAAAAAGTTTATCTTGCAACACTTTCACAATATCGAAAATTTCCTGAAGAATATAAACAAGATGTACCACTAATTTATCGAATGTTTGCAGAAATGGAAATTGAACAACATCATTTGAAAACTGCTCTAAGTATGTATTCTTTTACACAAATATAAATTATATATTTCCATAATCTAACTGATTAAATAGATGAATGGATTAAGTTTGAATATTTTATGTTGTTCAAATCCTTAATAATAATTAATATATATATATTTATATTTATATTTAAGATGCACTTGTTAATATAACAGAGACTCAAATAGTGATGATAGGTAGGTAAATAAATATTATCATTATTGATATATATATATATGATGTTTAATTTTTTTTTCTTGATAATACCAATAGATTCAATATCAGAAATGGATGTGCCTAGTATAAAAATATTAAAAGCCAGGAAGGTTGGTATTTAAATAACATTAGTATAATTTTAAATTATTACTGAAAAATGCTAATGAATTTAATATACATATGTATTTTACAGTATTTTTCTCAACAGTTGGCAAGTCTTACATCGTCATCAGCTTCAAAGATAGATTTGTACAATTTCTTAAATTATTCTATATGTTTAGCATTTTTGGAATATACAAGTAGAGGGTTACAACATGCTTGTAAAGTATTTGACGAATCATTAGAAAATATAGAGGTTAGAAAGGGTAAAATGAGTGTGGAAACTGAGATGATATACATGGCATATCCTTTATATTAATATAAAATTTTAGATGGATAGATAGATTACTTGTTTTATTTAAAATGGTTTAAAAAATAAAATTCTTAACAAAAGGTAAACACTTATATTAAATTAATTTACCAGCATTCTTTAATATGTGATACGTCAGAAAGAGAAGAGACATTTAAAATTTTGCAAGATCTACTAATTAGGGCTTTGGATGCTTTTCCCAATAATACGATTTTTTTGTCTTTGTTTTTGCATGAAGAAACTAATGGAAATATTCCTACAAGTTTAAATCAAATGTTAGAAAATATGTTAAAAAAGTAAGTCAAATAATTGACAATTTTGTTTTTTTTTTCAATTACATTTGATATTAATTCACTATTATTAATATTTGTTAATAATAATAATGATATTCAAGAAATCCAAACCATATTCTTTGGACTTTTGCCATTTTTTCCGAATTACATAGTCAACATCCCTATGATGTTCACCGAGTCCGAAATCTATTTGATAAAGCACTTGAATGTCCAAAGTAAATTATATATACACACATATATATATATATATGCATATACATATTAATAAAAAAATATTAATCATTATTTTTATGTAAATACATAGAACAAAAAATTCAATATCGTTATGGGCTTTGTATATTAATTATGAAATTAAACATGAACAATATAGTAAAGCCAAGATTTTGTATTACAATGCAATAAGAGAATGTCCATGGTCAAAAGGTATGAAAAATTTTATCTAAAACATTAATTAATGATAGTATTGAAATGATTATTATAAAAAATTAATAAAAATTAATAAAATTGTTAGATTTGTATATGATAGCATTTCGAAAACTACGTTCTCAATTTTCAACTGAAGAATTAAATGAGGTGATGAATGTAATGTTAGAAAAAGAGATCCGTTTAAGAGTTTCAATGGAAAAATTTACCGAAGAAAAGGAACAAGAAGAAACAATGACCAATATAGTCCAATGATGGCAATGATAGTAATGAAATGCATCTTATTTATTTATTTAAAAAAATAAAAAAATCTAATAAATGAATAATTTAAATTATTTAGAAATTATACAAGTAAATAGACACATTTATATTCAATATTAATAACAATAATTTACCACATACAGTATATTTCTTTACTATTTTATACACTTTGTCTTTAAAACAATAACAATAAGGTTCATGATTAACCAGTAAGCTTCATAAATTTAAATATCTTAAATCCATAAAGGATTAATTAAAATATATAAGGATTAGTTTCTATTGTAGAGGTGGACAAATTATCTAATTAGTCGTTCCGATTGGAAATCATTTTTTAGTCTTGGAATTTTTTGAGGTAATTAGATTGCTATTCATTAGTTGCTAAAAATCAGGGAGTCGGATTAATGGAATAGAATAAAAAATATTTTTAACTCGATGAAATAATCATTATTGTCCATACTAAAATATATTTTCCCTCTATTCAAGTTGTCCCACTCCCCAATTGAATCCTACATATTAATTTCTTTCAGTAGCATAGATTTTTCAATAAATTTGAAATCATCAATTCTAAAAAAAATTCTGGTTTATTTGTGTCAATTAATCAATTTCTTGGTCTTTTATATTTGGATTTTACTATTTTTAGAATCTTGACTTTCTAACAATCATTTTGAACCGTTTCATCTTCAAATGTTCCTTTTATGGTTTTCATCCTTACAACAATTATTGAGTAAAACTGACTAATGATGATTGATATCTGGGTGAAAAAACAAACATTCTGATAAAGAAATTTTGTTCCTTCTTTAATTATATAATTTGTGTAAACCATCAATTTAATTCACATCTGGATCCAGTTTGTTAAATCCATTATAAATACCTATTAACAGCAAATTGTTAACGTTACAAAAATTACTAATAAAAATTGCTCCTTTACACAAAAAGTATAATTCCTTGTGCCATGCATAATATGACTTTTATATACGAATAAAGTTAATCTCAGAAAATAACTCTATACAAAAAAATTAAAGCGTTGCATGTGATATTTGAGATTTTACTACATATAGAGGAAACGTATTAAGGAAAGTTGTATTATATATTTAAGGCTTTTTCGCTCATGATCAACGGTTAATCCAATTATTTGGTAAGGCTTGCTTTGAAATATGAAAGAAGATCTTGCTTTTAAAAGGTTGGAACGTTTGATATCTTGTTCATGTCGATTTTAATTGCATCGTATATACTAAATCCAATTAATTTTTTAATATTATATATATATGATTTTTGTTTTATTATTTTATTATTAATAAATGCTACAAAACTGAAAGAATTTTTATTTCTTTTTTTTTTTTTTTTTTTTTTAAAAAGTATATATATATAAAAATTTTCAAAATAATATAAAAAGATAAATAAATAAAATAAATACAAAATAAAAAAATTTGATTTTTCAAAAACCTAAAAAAAACAACTAAAAGATGATTTTCAAAAATAAAATAAAAAAAATATATCAATACCAAAAAAATTTGATTTGATTTTGCCAATAAAAATATCTCGATATATATAAAAATATATATATATATATTTATAACGAAATAATAAATATATATAATTGTATGTGTGTGTGATATTTTTATAAATGATTAAAAAAAATTAAACCCCGATTGGATATGTAGAGATTAAAAATATCGATGAAATGTGTATATATATAATATATATATATAAACTAATATATATATATATACATATATATTGTATATGATATATATGATATGTATATGTGTGTGAATATATATATATATAAGAAATAAAAAAGAAAAAAAGAAAAAATTCGGGTTAGCAGAATTGTAGTAGTAGCAGTAGCAGTAGTAATATGTATAGATATTAATAATATAAAAGATAAAAATAATAAGATTTTAAAGGTGGACTTTTTTGTTTTCCTAAATAAAAATATATATATATAAAAAAAGAAAAAAAAAATAAAATGGAAAAAATAGATACAAGAAAATAGAAAAAAATAAAAAAGAAAATTGTCCATTCCATATACTTGGAATTTTTTTTAATACCCTCCTGCGGCAACAAATTTGTTAGAACCGCCATCCTTGTAATGTTCTTTTAGATATTAGAAAAAAGAAAATGAAGAAAAATAAAAAGTGTATGTATTTTGAAAGTAAATTATTCTCTATTAATTAAATATTGTTTTTATTATTATTATTATTATTATTATTATATTTATTATATACTATTACGTCTAACCCATATCCTTTCTGGCAGTGAAGTAGATTTCGTTGTTCCTTTATTTTTAGAAATAGAGCTAGATTTAGAATTGTTCCTTTTGAGTAGTTTGTTATTATTATTATTATTATGCCGTGTTCTAACTTTACGAGTTCTAATCACCCAATGACCTCCACCGCTAAATGATCCATTACGTTTTGGTCGACGTAATACTACACTTTTTACTCTTCTAACATTGTCTTTTTTATTATTATTTAAATGGGATGAGTGTGGTGTCCATTTGAATGCCGAAGGAAAAGATCCGGGTATATTTAAATCTCGATCTTCTTCCTCGTGTTCCTCCATTTCATGATCATATATATCATTATTATCTTGTTGATCTATAATATTATCACTATAATTAATATTGCTACTAATACTACTACGCTTATTGTTATTGTTGTTGTTTATGTTTATGTTATTGTTGTTATTGTTATTATCAATATAATAATTAGAATCGTTTATTGCTATAGGTGATTGTATAAAAATATCTTGTTTTTCGTTATTAACATTAGTATTATTATTATTAGTATAAAAATTATTGTTATTATTAATAAGATACGTGACGGCCTTCATTTCAAGGCAGGTACAAATTTTGACGTTTTTTTTTTTACTGTCTTCCACCATCTTCGCCTCACCATCTTGATGATCTAACTCGATAGCATTATGATGATGATGTTCAATACTGTTATTTTTATCAACGTTGTGAAATACTTGTCCTGGCTTTAGCATGCCAACCATTCTGATTACTTGTTGTCCTGCTACTTCACACAACCATGCATCTAGCACCAATGTTCCAAGCGTAAACAAAAATGTCCAATACATAAGATTCATAAAACTTCGTGTAGTGCTTGTCACCGACCTAGGTGTATGTGATGTATCGGTGGTTTGGAGTGACTCGGACATAAATGAGTGCGTTGCATGTAAAAATGGAAGTATAAGTGCTCGAGTGAGTAGACGACATTGTTGTGCAAAATCATCCAAGTCTGCCAGATCTTCACTTGGATGATTTATTGGATCAATATATTGTGATGACAACATATTTGGAGGCATGATCTCGCCGTTAAGAATATTAGCATCGTCATTTCCTCCTACTTCGTGTTCAATCTCTGCAAGAATGTTGTTAAAATTTTTTGCAAAAACATCTAAACTTTGTTGAAATTCTTCTTCTTGCCTGCTTTTTTGTTTACTGTGACCTACTCTCTTTTCTTTCTTGCGGTCTTGTATTAAATCAGTGTTTTCCTTTGATGATGGTTTTATTAAGCCTTCCCCAGCAACTTCTTCGCCATCCTCCTCTAAATAGGTGTCAAGATCATTTAAAAAATTATCGAAATCAAGTTGTGATGTTTCGCTAGCATTAGAAGGTTGTCTTGGCTTTGTTTCACGACCTCTTACGGGTACCTCAACAGCTTCTTCTGCTTGTTTAATCATTGCAACTAATTGGCTAGCTAAACGTGCAAATGACGTATCGCCAGTTTTAGTTATGTCTTCTTCGTCGTCGTCGTCGTCTCCATCATCTTCTTCATAGTCGTCACCTTCATCATTATCATCAACACCATCACCGTTATTCTTTTTAATTACTTTTTTATCGTCATGTTCATCACCAACACCATCATCAACATCTTTTTCATTCTTTTTTTCATCAATAATAGGAATAGCTTCTTTGTTGATGATATATGGGTTTATACCAGGTGACTCTGGTGTAGATGGAAGATCAGACTTCATTCTACTAGAAGAGTTAGTACGTGATAATGGAACTGGTGTGTTAGATGGTGAAACTGCACGTGATCCAGCTCTTGATGATGAGCGTGACGGAGCTCTTGAGGCAGCACGAGAACCTTGACGCGAGTTTTGACCTGACATCGACGAGTCGATGGATTGTGATTGTGTAAGTGTTTCTTGCTTATCTTGCACTCTTTGTTCATCTTGAATTTCTTTTTTATCGTGCATTTCTTTCAAGACAGTTTGAATGCTAAAAAAGTAACAATTAATTAATTAATTAATTATTCAATAAATAATACTTTTTATCCATAATTTATACACATTTATGTATAAAATAAATCATTACTAACTCTGAGAATTGAGTTAAACCGTGCATTGCAAAAGCTTGATCACTGAGAGCTGTTTGTAGTGAAGTTACAACAAGAGGTTCTTCTACTTGCGTCATCTACAAATGTTAATATGATAAAATAATGATTGGTAAATAATTTTGTAATTTATATTAGAGTTTTTAAGTAAGAAAATAGCCATTTTTTTGTTTAGATAATTATTGCACAATTGTTTATTATATACGAATATAAAATTTTCTCTCTTTTTTTTTTTTTAACTTTTTCAATTTTTTCAATTTATAAAGAAAAAAAAAGATATTTTTTTCTTCATAAAAATAAATAAATTCAAATAAAGATAAAAAATAGAATGTAGCAATAGTATTTTTATTTTAATAAAATTGGTACATACACAAGAATGGACACTAGGATGGTGATTGGCTTACCTTTTCAACAATATTAAAGCAAATAAATTTTAATTATAAAGAAAATATCTATTAAAAAAAATCTATTTTTTTAAAAAATTTTTTCTATTAAGTGTATTTAAGTTGGAAGGTTGTTAGAGAACCTATCCTTTTGATATCAATATTAGAAAAGAAGGAAGAAATAACAGAAATAACAAACAGGTGGTTGAAGAAAGGGTTAAAAAAGAAAAAAAAATTTTTTTTATTGGCACCCAAAAGATATATATCAAAAAAAAAATACCTGATTCTGGTATATAATCAATATATATGGAAATTCGTGGTCAGGGAGATCTCGTTTTGGTCGAAAAGGCGTGATTCATATCACTAATGTAGTAATTTTAACTACCATCGTGTTCTTTTCCAGCATGATCTCACGGCATTTTTTTTTATATTCTATTCTATTCTATTCTTATTCTATTATTATTTTTGAAGAAAAAAATTTTTTATTTAATAATTACTTTTAGGGTTGATTTGGATTAATTACTATGAAAATCGATTATTAATATATATATATATCTATTTTATTATTTGTTAAATTAACTATTTATATTAAACACACATTCTTCTACTATTGTCCTATTATCCATTAGACAATAACATAAGTCCGCGTTACCAAACATTATTCAAAAAAGTAAGACTTTGTAAAAAAAAACAATAAAAATCATTGATAATATTTCTGATGGAGAAGTGATATTAATTAGTAACTAATGTTTAATTTTTTTATTTTACTAGCAACTAATTAATTAAATATATTTATTACTAGATGGTTGAAACAAATAACACGCATAACACAACGTAATGTTTGGGCGTTTCTAATTCTTGCTATATTTTACTACACCACAATAAGATTAATAATAATTAGACCATACAAACAAGCAGCCACATATATAATAGATAAAGAAGATTACGTACCTTATTCACCTGATCGCCACGGTATTACTGCATGGGTAATTTTCTTAACTAGTGCTTTTTAAGGCTTTGATTTTCAACTTTTAACATTTGATTTCACACTATAATGTTTTCATTTCATGCTTTTTTTGAATTCTTTTTTTAAAAAAAATTTATTAATTTTAATTTTTTTAATATATATAGATTATATAAGAATATATATGAAAAAGAAATTACCACATTTTTCCCCCAAGATGATTGACCAAACTTTTTAATTATCATAATCGTCAGTTATATTTGTTAAAACTTTCAATTATCATCATCAACATTCGACTTTCTGAAACCAATCCATTAATTATAATAACAACAATATAAGGTGATTATATGTTAAACAATCACACAACTACCATTACCATGTGATAAATCAAAAAATACCAAAAGATATTACATTGAATAATGGAATGTTTGTTTGGATGGATGAACGGATGTATGTATTTATGTATGCAAAACATATAATGTGATGAATTGATTGGGTTAGATTGTGATAATAAAATGATTGGGATTGGATTGGATTGGATTGGATGACTGGTTGATGGGGGAAAGGAGAAGGAGATGAAGAGGAGAAATGGAGGGAAAAGAAAAAATAACCTTTTCTTTTTTTGTAATACTAAATTTTTCAAGATGTTATAAAGAAAGAAAATTTTACCTAATTAGAGGAATTAATATTATTGATTTGATTTGATCTGATCTTTTCGTTCCTCGTCTATATTTAGGGATGATGGTGTTGATGATAATCATAATTACATATATACTATACTATATACTGTACAAACATTACACATTATATATATACTTGAGAAGCGCATTTAATTCTTTGTGCTGTCATACAATCTTCTATCCCTTCAATATTGTTTTTTTTTAGAAAAAAAGGAATTAGAGAGGGAAAGAAAATAACCATTATTTATTATATTTTATTAATAAAGAATGTCCATTATCATTAATTTTTTATTATCATACACTTGTAAAAAGATAACTCTTATTATCTATCAACAATGAAACGCAATTTTTGTTAACAAAAGAAAAACAAATATGCAGAGGATAAATAAACAGCTGAAAAACAATCATCAAACAGTTTAATGTAGTTATTGATGTTAATTTTGTTGTTAAATTTGTTAATGTTGATTTATAAATATTTATTTATTTATTATTTATTTATTTACACACATACTAAAAAGAATTAGTGATATTAAAGGAAAGCTGAATAAATAATTTCAGGTCTCTAGATTTTACGATTCCCAGCATTCATTTGATTTTATTATTTTATCCATCAAAATTATATATTTATAATGAATGTATGTGTGGTGTATACATATTCATATATACTTTTATGTATAAAATATGACACGTTTTAGTTAATAACATTACACAATAAATATGAAAATAATGAATATGGAAAAAACCCGTTAAAAATCCATAGATTATGTGTGTCAAAATTTTACGGCGGATCTACAGCAGGAGATGATTTTTACCGAGTATTGTGAATTTATACGGTGGATCTATAGTGAAATTTAGATATCCAGACCAATTTTCCTACCCTAAAACGCTTGTATGGTCGATCCTGTATATGAAACAATTTTCGTATGAATGATATATGTTAATCATTTCATTTTGCTTATAACAATATTAGCCGATTGTCGCCGATTTTACAGACCTTCGGGTCGATGTTGCCGTCTTTATTTGATGGTGTTAATCATTAGTCGAACGATTTGTGTTATGGATGATATGTCATTTATTTACCGCAATCAAAAATCCTGAATTATAACAGGCAAACTGCAAGTTGGAAATGAACTTTGACTTTCTTCATTGTGAAGTAATGGAGCGTAAATTTTGAACTTTGAATCCATGACTTTTAAAGATTCATGAGTTAAAAAGAAACATTTAAAAGTTTTAAATAGTTTTACAACTTTGCATTATATCACAAGTGCCAGTAGCTTGTCGGCTTTGGACTTTTATATTGCTAAGGTTTTTTATACACTTGTTGATATTTATTTATTACGTTTTATTTTTCATTTTATCTTATTTGTAAAGATGTTAGTTAATTGGGAAAATTAATAATAAAAAATTACATCAAAGTATTGGTCAAAGGTTGATCATCATGTAAACTGTTAAGAATTCTATTAGTGTAAATTCTATAAATTAAATAAATTTTGCCAAAATTTTGAAAAAAAAAATTTTAGATTAGATGATTAAAATCTCATGACAACTAACATTAATAATAATGACTATAAATCCAAGATAAAATCCAAGATAAAATGAGCATTTGTTATGTGTGTATCTTTCTTTCTTTTAATGTTAAAGTGAGGGCTTGTGACCACATTTATCTATTAAATTACCTTAATTTAAATCTAACCTGCCATTCTTAAAAAAGATAGCTAAAGGTAAAAGTTTCCTTGCTTAGCACCAAACTACAAATCTCAACATTAGTTCTATCCATCAAGATGGGTAATAAGCATCATGGGAAGCAGATGAAATAGAACTTTTTTTTTGATGTACAAGTTCTTCTGTTTTGGTTTAATATCCCAATTGAATGGAAACATTCAATAAATTCCTCATGCCTAGGGTTCGTGTACTATGTTTATGATTCTTGGGATGAAAATTCTTGTAAGGTTAATTCATTGTGTGCATTCCTTTCTTGGTTATTGCCAATCCTATTATTTTAAAGTAAAGTGATCTATAAAATAACAAATTAAAATTTATCTATTTATTAATCTACAATTTGTTACATAAATGCATCATTAATTCTATTATTAAAAATGAGTAAATATAATAAAGAAAAATCAACAACCTTTAAAAGAATTTGTGAATCTCAAATTATTACAATAGAATCTTTAGTACATTGCACCGATTTGGTTCATTAGTAAAAATAATAACAACCTTTTCTATCTTGTTAAAAGTTTTACAAAAACATAGACCATTAAAATTTTTTTTAAATATTGTATCTTTAATATTAACCGATACTTATTAAACTTGTAAATACCTCTTCGATCTTGCTATAATTTTATAGCTCTTTATTGAATTAATCTGCTTGATATAATAATCTGCTGAAAACATTGATTAATTGTTAATTATATATCAAGTAAATAAAATACAATATTTATTTCTAATAAAAATAATTATCTATATATACTAAAGCTAATAAACATATTTGTGGTTTTAAAATTTTGAATTCATTAAATATATACAACACCTTAAGGTATATAAAATTCATTTAGCTCCAAGTTTTACTTTCATTCATGAAAAATTTTCTGGTCGAGGTAGATCAGTGTCGATCGTCCAAATTTTCGGATTTTGCGTGTCAAGTTGACATCATAATCAACATTAATGTATTTTCGGGTTTGTGAAATACGCGTGCGTAAACGTGAAAATAATAGTAATAGGGAGGTTTCTATATCATTAATATGTTGATAGATCAAGCAGAAAAATCAAGTCATCAAAAGAGTACTCGTACTCCTTTGCTATTTAAACGTAATTATCTTTGAAAACACGTATTCATCTGCTACACTTTCTATACACGCCATACAATATTTATTCTTTGCCTTTATTGTCTGCATAATTGCTGGCCTGGTTACTGTGCCAATCCTCCTTGGCTGATTTTCCTGCGGTTTTATTATTACCAAGTCGCTCCCGTTATCATGACACTCTCCATCCAAACAAAAATGTTAGTCCGTCCGTATAAAATAAAAAGTTCATATAAGAATCATTATAATGTGATTTATTTTGAACATAAAAATCTAAACTATTTGTTCGACCTCTAAAATTCTTTGTTTTCTGATAAAATTACTGTCAAAATCTTTAATTTATCTAAACTAGAAGTGCGCCTATTTGGTTCTTTCCGATTTTTAATAAGAACAAAAACATTTTAAAATTACAATTTTTACAATAGGATCGCTTCCATTCATTGTCTAATTAACTAAAATTAGCCATATTAATCAATGTTTTTACAATTGATTGATTGTTCACATTAATTAACATTATCAAACACTTTTGTTTGACATGATCTGAATGATATTGACAACGGATAAAAACTGATATTTTGACAACTATGTCGTTATTCTAGTATAACGGATAAATTAATGTCATCATAATGTCATTTACAAACAAGATTGTTATTATAACGGGACCATTAACAGTTTTTAATCAATTCATGATTTATTGTTAAAAATTTACGTCGACATTGATTTTAAAATCTATCATGAATCTATCATGAATTTAAATTTTTAAAAAAAAATTTTAAATTAAAAAAAAAACCAAAAATGTGAAATTTTAAAATATTTACAAGAAAATATATAAAAAAAATATTATTAATTATTAATTATATAGAATATATTAAAAATGTTTGAAATCATAATTATATTATTGCTTATTTTTGCGCATTTAATTTTTAAAGTAACTCGAAGGAATTATAAATAAATTCTTTAATAGTGCATATATTTAGGAATTAAAAATAATTGGATTTGTTTCTTTTTATAAACCAAATTGGACATGTTCCTAAAAAAAATATTAAAAAAATAATTTAAAATGTGAGAATGATTAATTACAAATTATATTAAAAACATACACACGTTATGTACGTGTAGTAATTGTGTGCATAATATTAATAATAATTACCATGGCAACGTGAACCGATGAATCATCACGACGATTTCCTATTTCCCAAAATCTTGGATTAAAACCAGGAGATTGAGGAACTGGAGTAGAATTATTGTGATCTTGACCAGTCGAATTACTCAGAGAGTTTATTATAGATGGTAAAGTGTATCGTCGAATTGACTGTTTCTTGAAATATTGGGCCATATTAGTATCAACAATTGATTCGGATGAACGACGTGACAATGCCGAATGTTGTGATATGCTAGGAGTTGTAGTATTATTATTATTGGTAATAGTAGGTGTGGTTGAGAATGATGATGATAATGATGTTGTTGGTGATGATGATGATGATGATAAACCAGCATCAAAATTGGAACAGTCAGGCGATGATGCACCTCGAAAATGATTATTATTGTTATTTAAATCCTCTTGGTCAAAATTATTATGAACTACGGTGATACTAAGTATTGTGGAAAGTGTTGGGCCAAATGTTGGTGTCATTTTTAAATTTTTTTTTACAAGAAAAATGAATATATATATATATATATGTGATATGTACAGAAAAATTGTATTTATGTATAAAAATATAGCTATTTATTAAAAAACAAGAAAAAAAAAAAAATGAAGAGAAGTTCAAAATTTGAAGTAAAAAAAAAAAAATTTATTGTATTATATTATTATTTAAAGAAAAAATAGTTATTATTTAGGCGTCGTCGTGGCAGTAATTTATTTAATAGCAAATCTTATATATTTATAATTAATAAAATAAAATACTTATAAATAAAGATGTAAATGATTAAAAGAAAAATATGAAATTTATGAAATTTATGAAACGTATGAAAAGGAAAAATTTGATTAAATTATTAATCCAAAGTTAAAAGGTTGGGTTTTATATAAACAAATTTTTTATTTACTATGATATATATTGTTTTGCTTTATGACAGAATATGGTGATTTTAACAATTTTTTGTGTGTGAGAAAAGATTATTTTTATAATATAAATATAATATTTTTAGTGAGAAAATAAAATATTATTTTTGATCATGAGATGGATGGCGAGAAGAATCCCTTGTTACAAAAATATAAACAATACAAATTTAATCAATTAATTGAAATTACTATTAAAATTATTAAATCAAAAAATTAAAATTGTAAAGTTTATTTGAAGAAAAATAAAGTTAAGGATTTTCTATTGCAATCAACCATTAATAATTGATAATGCAATCTAATTGATTAAATACTAATCGTGTGACATATTCGTGTAACAAATATCAAGACATTAACGTTATTTGCAAAGAAAGAGATAAAAAAAATTTCTAATTATGGTATCGTGAAAAGTGGGGAAAGAATGTTTGTGTCTCTCTCTTCTTGTACACATACAAATAGAAAAAGAAAGAACGAGAAGAGAGAAGCAAATGAGAAAAAAAGGCGAAAGGAATGAAATTCGATGATGGTGTTAGGCATAAATCATATGGGATTTTGTGTAAGATGATAAAGTTTGGTGATAAAGTGTGTGTAAAAATATAAAAGATAATTATCAATTACCTGGTTATAGCTTTATAAAATGACCGTGCGAGTTAATGTGAACATTTCTTGATTTTTATTTTTATACGTTCAAGAATTTCAAACCCGGAGAAAGAAATGAGGAATCTTAATTTCCCATACAAAATTTTCTCGATTTTGATAATTACAATAAAAAATAATTAACAATTGTTGTATAAAAAAAAAACAAAGCAGATCAATGTCAAGATACCTTGACCTCATGATCCATTATTTGACTTTTTAGTGTGAGAAAAAAGTTTGATTCTTTGGATCTAATACGTACACGATAAGTTCGTTCTTTACATGACAAAGTGGATGATGAATGTATGAAATGTGATAAGGCGCGTATTTATATTAAACGTGATAACTGTATATACCACGAATAAATGTATGAAACGTGATGAACAAAAAGTATGCTGTAACTAATTAATGCTAAATATCGTGTGAGAAGTTTTTATCATTATCAAAAAAACCAGATTTAAACTTGTTTTTTAACAACAATGCTTGCTGATATCTATGATAACAACGAATGAAAAAACTATAATATCAGAAATTAAAAATAATTGTTACACGAATTTGAGCCAAAATTATAATTATAAATCTTAATTGATATAATTAATATTAATACATATGGCGGATCCTTGTGCCCTATTTTTTATTTAAAAATGGAGTGTCGATTAGTCTTTAAGCGGTAATAATTTTTAATTTTATATTTAACAACATGAATTGCGTTTTTTAAATTGGATCGTTTTTGGGGGGGTTAAAATAGGGTATATATTACATATATACACTCACCTACCATAAATATCCGACCACCCAAGTCGTGTAACGTCAAATAAAAGAGTCCTTACTAAAAAAAGTAATGTTTTCTTAAAATAAAACCTTTTTTACTTTACTAAGTAGACATCAAAATCTCTAAATTACAAAAACTTCGAAAGGTTTGGTATGGTATTAATGGAAACATTTAGCAAATGGTCCAAAAAAGCAAGTTTTCAATCGGAATCTTTACATGTAATAAAGGTCAAATTTCTTCATTGTATATTAATTATTTCATTAATAAAATATGCTCAACGTAACAGATTACATATATCTACAATATGGTGTTGGCATAAATTAGTTCGTGAAAAGGGTTTAAAAAAGTATCCGACCACCCCGTAATTTTATTATATAAAACACTTAATAAAGTTGACAAAATGCAAATTTTAAGGCTTTACGTTTTGTTGTCTATACTTGATCAAATTTTCTCAAATTTTAACCATATACAATTCAATGACGTGATCCATGATTCAACGGAGTTTTGGAGGTTTTTACTAATACTAAGCTTAAAGTTTTCATAAAAATCACGGAATTTTTTGTCTAATTTAAAATCTTCACCCTAAATTCATTATTAATATTAATGCAAACTCAACGAGACTTTAAATTTATATGCAAATTAACTTTAAAAAACATGTTTACTTAATGCACTAGTCCCGGTTTGATTAATAAAATTTTGAACTGCATAAGGCGTAACATTTCCGATTATTAAATGATCATCAGGTGGTGTATATTAATTAATATATTGAAATTTTGATCACAAAAGTTTGGCAAGATTATTATTATGGCTTAATTTAGGCCGGAGAATCAGCGATTTTTTAAAATTTCTGGCATTAGTCCTGTGATCAGCCAATAATTTGTGCAGAAAATTCGTTGAAAAAGAAAAACTCGCAGAAGGACTCCAGGTTATCATAATTGAGGTAACATCTAGGTTATTAGTATTAGTAAATTTTAGAAAACATCACCCAAAATTTTGGAAATTTTTTACCCTTTTAAGCATATAACATTTTTCTCCTTTATCCATCTTAACATATACAGTAATATGTCAAAAAATTAAAAGCTTTACCCATATAAGTCAGGTAACTTTATACATGATTATTGAAAAAATATATTTTTATCTAAAGAACTAAGAACATCATATTAATATAGTTGTTAATGTTTTTCACTAATTCTTAATAAAATAAATAATTTAGTATTAGCAATAAACAGGTTCTTTAGAAAATTTGCTTAAAATGGAGAAGGACACAAAACTTTCTATATTAATTCTTCTATTTTAAATTTTTTTGCTTTACCCACAATTTCATGACATAAAAATTGCTTTACCTGATTTGGATATGGCCAATAATAAAAATTTTCTGCTATACCCAAAAATAGTCACACCATTTATTAAAAGTCTTTGCCCAAATTTTTCATGTGGCTTCAGCAAAAAACTATCAAAATCAGTTGTCACTCAATTATAATAATCCAGAGTCCTGGTGGGACTCTCTAAAGACTTTAAAACATTTTGGATACAAATTTAATGATCATTGTAAAATAACACCTCTTATACCCTTTTCCAATACACATGCTGAAAGAATATTTTCACAAACAATTCTGATAAGAGAAACAGATACATTTGATGACTTTACTAATTAGTCCAAAACTTTTAATTTGACAAATAAAAAAGCACATGAAACAGACTTTTGGAATTGGACATTTTTTTAGATTTTTTTGTACCCTGTGCATGCCAATTTTGGTCCCAAAAATCGATACCTGATGATCTATGATATCATTAAAAATATATTATTGGTCAAATTTTGTTGTCAACATTTACATGTGTTGGAATATATGATAAAGATGCTAAAAAAAACTTGCACATAATAATTTGTAATATATATTTGATGAACAGCAGACACAACCACCTACAATCTGTATGTCTATATGTATTAGCAACAACAAGCATTTGCAATGCATATATTTTAAATATTAGATATTATATTTTTTTTTTTGCAAATTTATATGCTTCCATTATTAAATTGAAATTCTAATACCTTTTATTGTAGGACATTGCATGAATGTCCTACTGAAAAAAATCTAATATCAGGGAATATGGGATCATTTATCTAGACAAATATTTATTCATCAGGAAATTTTTTCTGATGCAGATTTATGTAATTATTACACTACACTATTTACATAAGTTTACAGCAGATCTCATAATATTATGATGGATTTTTTCCACTTGGAACTAGATATCATAATATCCAGATTTTCTTCAACATACATCATGTTACTACCTTCCATTTCAATATTCAAAGCTTGGTTAACTTCTTCAAGAATACATCTCACATATAAGGTTTCCAGCCAAAACTTTATTTATTAGTACATATAATTGGTAATAATTTCATTGATTATAGATCATATTTTGATTTTATCACGGGAAAATTTTTTTGTTACACATAAAATTTATAAATGCGCACATTCAAATAATAAAATATTAGCTTTTATTTTTTGTATGAAAAAAAATCTTTTCCTTTCTTTATTTAAAGATAAAGATATTATCCTGTCTTAAATTTGATCAAGATTGCTGAAAGAAATCATTTTTTATGTTATAAAAAATTTTTGGAGAATCATCTACAAATTACAAAATTGAAAATGAAGGTGTGAGAAATATTTTTCTAAATATATTCAATAAAGCTAAGCAAATGCATTCTTTGGGTGACTCCTAATCTATTCATTGTTTGCTTTGTGGGAATAATAAGAGTGTTTACATAGCTAATGAAGATTTTCAGATTTGGAAATCATAGCTTCTATAACCTTTTTTTCCTGAGTTTCAGCATCATCATAATTTAGTTTAAGCAAACTTCTATACATTACACTACAATTTTATGTGGTAATAAACTATCAATTATGCATACAATAAAATTATGCACAAATTATGTACCAAAAAATATCAATTATGCATATGCAGTGATATAAAAAATCTATTTAATTATATTCAAGGATTGAAATACATCATATTTAATTTTTTTAATTGATAAATTCTGGTGATCACTATCCAAAAGAGAATTATACACAGAACTTCTCTCTACACTACAACTTGGTATAGGAAGCCAATGTAATCCAATGCAACTCTTGAAAATAGGAATTGTTGTGACATACTTAACCAATACTGATTTAAATTAAGATCACCTGAAAATGGATTGTACTCAAGACTACCAATTCTATAATCTATATAATCTATCAATGTTGTAATTCTGTTATTACACTATAATGTCAATCTCTTTTCTTAACATATTTGTTGTAAGAAGGAAAGAAGTATTAAATTACTACTATGCAATTACTATTATTGTCATTAATTATTAATAAAGTTTTTATTTTTGGTCAATAATTTTTTTTGATTATGCATTATTCAATAATTTTACCTGATTATGCAATATTATACAGAATGCATTGTTTTTAAAGGTGATTTTTAATAATGTTGGTTTTTTGGTACCAAAGTGAAGAGAAGACCTTGAAATATATATTATAAAACACAAAACATCAATAATCATCACGATGTTTTCGATCACTCTTCTTTGTAGATCTTTGTTGTTTATCTAATTTTCTTTTATTATTTTCTATTTTCTTTCTATCATCAAAAAATTTAAGAAATTAATGAAAAATAATAATATTATTAATATCACATTATATACAATACAAACAATTGTTCGATTCTTTTTAGTTTTTCTTCATCTGGTCCTTTTGGTATTTCAGCAGCTCTTGTTATAAGATCATACAACTTATCAATACAATCTTCTATATTTCTAGATTGTGTACGTGTTAATTGAGACACTAATACAAGTTCTCCTTTCTTATTGATATGATTTGATTCCTATAAAATAAAATAAATAACTAATCAAAATTGCGCATGTGATGCACAAAACGAAATGGAAAAAGAATGAATTGTTTATTGTACCTGGATTTTTATTTTATTTCTTGCATATTCTGGTATCCAATAAGCTTTATCCAGATTAATTCTAATGTCCACCTTGGTATTAACTAAGCTTGTTCGTGTGGAAAGGTGAAAATTAGAGAGAAAATAATAATTATCAAATAAAAATAAGAATATTATCAGCATTGTTAATTTACGTTTGTTAACATTTTGTCCACCAGGTCCACTACTTCTTGCAAAACTAATTTCCAACATTTCTAATTATTATAATTGTATTAATTATTAAATGTTAACATTTAATCTGGAATCCACACCACAATAAAGAAACATAAACAAACCTCTTGGTATTTTTTCTCTTGTAAAGTTCTTTATCCATCTTTCAGCTTTTTCTATATCTTGAGGTGTATCTAAACTTGATATAAATCTTTTTTTAACTAATGATAACAGTGATGGTGATGTTGATGTTGATGGTATGTTGATAATATTAGTAGTATTTAAATGGTTATTATAACAATTGTAATAGTTTGAAGAAGATCGAGATATTGATTTGAATGGATTTTTTAATAATAATAATAACATTTTGTATTTTTTATATTTAAAGATTTAAAAAAAATCTATTTGAAGATCATTGCGTAATTTGAATTTCTCCCAAAAAATTATTTCGACACATGATCCGCGGAACTTTTGTTCTTGAGTTCTTAACTGCTACTTTGCTTTCAACTACCATACATCGTGTATGGTGCGGCATTATAGGCCAAAGTGGACAAAGTCGGAAGCGCATCAGATACACATCAAATTCTGGTATGTACTTGATAAGTCACCTGATAATTACATGCGTTACTTTATACTAGATTCTGATGTAACTAACGTAACTAACATCTACCAAAAATGCGAATTCTTAGTATGATTCCTCCACATAATTATTGGGCGAATAGAGCATTATTTTTTTACAATGTACAATCTATATTTAATATATTACTCCTAGGAACTAACAGCTTCATGAAAAGAAAAGGCGGCTCAAATGATTTGATTAGATTTGGAAGGCGTTTGCTTATTTAAATTGTTTATTGTGTTTTTACTATGTAATTAATCATTCAAAATAACCAATAAAAAAATAACGCGATGACATTGAAAAAAATAAAATAAAAAAATACCCCAATTAAAAAGGAACAACCAATCAATATTTTGAAATATCTCTATCACAATAAAGTTTGGATCCCAATCTATACAATTACGGAGTTGTTTTTTGAAAGGATCTAACAAAAACGGATTTCTATTCTAGTGATAATTATTGGCATTTAGATATGAAATTTTTAATTATGATCTTTTATTGCGTGATTTGTTTATACTTCTTTTTAAAAGATTTAGAAATCCAAATCAGGAGATCAACATTAATTTAATTGATCAATTTCGGAAACATGCAATTTTATATGTATAATCTACAGAATTTGGGCTGAAAAACTATATAATAATAATTATTTGTGGCCTGATAACGGAATTTACAAAATTCATTGACATAAAATTAATTGACGAACCAAGTTTAACTAAAATAAAAGCAGTTACGACAAACAATGCAACATTCAATCTCCATTTCAGGATTAATTGTTAAAAATGATTTACAGTCAACCCTTGTTTCAACGAATTTTGGTTCTGTCCCCCTTTTTAAAAATTTTTTGTTTCATATATAAATCGTGTTAAAACGACAACGAATTTTTGGTAGGGATCTTGGAATATAAGAACTAATCGCGTTTCAACGAATTCACGTGACAATAGATCAACATGTAAATAAAAATTAAATCATACAATAAAAAATTAAATCATACAATATTTAAATTTTATCAGGCAAACAGCACTATTAAGCTATTTTTGGTTGCTTCGTTATTTTAGGCACAAAATGACATCAATATGATTGATATACTATTTATACAACCTTTCTATAAGATATAATTAAATCATATAATCAAACTCTAATAAACAGTGATGCTTGAAAGAATAGCTTAATAGTGATTGCCCAATAACATCAATATTGGCCATTGCGTGCCCAATATCTTATATATAAAAAATTAAACATGAGATTTTAAAAAAACATGTATTCTAATAAATCATTTTAACTTAAAGATGTAATAAAATGTATGTTTACTTTTGTGATTTTATCAAAGATGTATATAGGAACTTATGATTTATTTTTATTAAAGATGTTATAATAAAACTATAAAACTTATGATTATTTAAAAAAATCATGTACAATCATGATACTGAAAGGTGTGAATGTTTAATTGAAAAGTTATCAAATCAAGAAAGAGTTGTTATTGAAAATTTAATCAAT
>CAJVPN010000711.1:0-22492 GCA_910592215.1 Entrophospora candida
ATTGCCATTAATAAAATACTAAATATGGTTAAAGTGTTACACTGATGGACCCAATGGACCACCAATAGACCATCAATTGACCGCCGCACATTTGCCAACCCTGCTTTATTGGCTATTGAAAAGGTAAACTTGTTATACTGTGTGACCTTATAAAAAGGTACATTGTAATTTCTATTAATAATGGACGGTTTAAAAAAACGACATTCACTACTTGAAACGGATAAAGAAACAGTTGAAGTATTAGATGAGCAAGGTTTTTACTACCATAACTATTTCTACTGATATTGCTTATTATCTATTACATTCATTGTCTTACTTGAAAAAAATTTGTTTTCTGTGTGAATTTTGTGTATATATGTGAGAAGAACAAGATCAAATTGTCGAAGAATTACGTTTACAAAATGATCGTTCAAATACTTACTTCAAGGTTTGAGAAAAACATACTTTTTTGACTGGTCTGTTATCATTAACACACTAATACTAATCAATCACAACATGTAGAAATTAATGGCATTCTTTGCTCTGTTAATAATGATTCTGTAAGTACAGAAAATATACATGGCATAACCATAACGTTTATAACACTAATATATATATCTATCAATATTATAGATATTTGATATTTTTATATGAGATAATGACATCTTCACCAACAATATCATCACCAACTTCTTCATTATTAGTAATTCCATTACCAACATCGGAAAAAATATATTCCAAGACTCCATATCCAACAATATCAACTCTACTCTCAATAACTTCAATCATCTCAATAATATATCTATTATTGTTGCAGAAATCAACTGAAGATAATAATATAATTTATAAAATTTATTTCATCACTTTTATATCAATCATACCAATTCTATTATCTGTGAGCAATAGTCAGAGTCAGAATAGTCAGAATAAAAAGGAAGGAAATGATAATGATGATAATGATTATGGTAATGACAATTCAATAAGAATTGAAGAGAAGTTATGGTGGTGTATACCAATTGGTTTATTATTATCAGTTATTATGGTGCTGTATATGATTAAAGATTCTGAACAAGGAATCCAAAGTTTAGAAAAATTAAAATATAAATATAAAGGTGCTTAAAAAAAAGTGGTGAAAAAGAAGGCGAAGAAAAGAAAATGAGGGGACGAGAAAGGTCAAGGTTAAAGATTAAATATACTTAAAGTGTAAAAGATAAGTTTAAATAAATAATTAAATAAACATTAATATTCATTATTATAAAATCATATTTATTTTCATTCTTCCAATATGCTTCACTATAATTACCAAGTATTTGTACATGGGCCTTTAACAATTAACAAGGTTATTAGAAATAATTAATAATAATAGTAATAATTAAAGGATTAAAAGACTTGAGTGAGCTGCATAAAGAACATGCCATATCTTATTATAAACAACGTATAATTGATCACCAATGAAAATATAATATGTTGGAAAGTGTAGAAGAGGAATAATAGAAGAAAAGGTTATGATTATGATTTACTGTGCTTACTGTCATGGTGATCTGCAAATCTCATATAATTCCCTTGATATTTGCATCAATACAAACTCCAACTCATACATTAACAAGATAATTACATCCCCAAGCTGCTTATCATATGTATTAAGATGTTAAGATGTCGATATATTTCAAAAACTTTAGTGATCTTGATTCCCTTGTGTGTGTATTATACATGTGTGTCATGCATGTACGCTTACCGATTACAAATTGTAGAGCTTCTTCCAAAATCTCAAAAAAAGAAAAATAAATTTGACTGATATTGATCGCAGGTGTCTAATTTAATAAGTTTCCTCCTACAAACATTCAATCCAATTCTTTGCATGCTTCGTCCCCATGAAAATTTTTCCATGGGTGAAACCTCACAAGTTGGAAGACTTTGGACAAATGAGAGACTTTAGCGGTCTCCTTGACAATGACAATTCCAGAGCCACGTCATGAAATTTAATTGCATTGTTGTATCACTAGCCAGATTAACCTTAGAAATGCGAGAATAATCACAATGGTTTAAATGTTGAAGTAGCATCATTTTAATAAAATTCTTAAAAAAATACATCAAATCATAATATTAACACTTGATACTTTTACTAATCAGTTTTAAATCATCTGCTTACAAAAACTTAAACAAAAGCCTTACGTTTAACCAAAACCCAAAACCTTTGCTTTTTTTACTAAAATAAATAAGCACAAACTAAAGCAAATAAACAAACCCGAATTACAAAACCTCAAGGTTCTATACCACTATATAACCAAATGGACAATTAAACTCTACTGGTAAAAGATTATGAAATGTTTATTACAGAAACGGATTTTTTGTAAAAGAAATTATTGATTGATTGTTCTTGTTAATCTTATAAAGCACAAGTTTGTTTAAACATAATTTTTAACTAACTATATATTAATATTAAATATGATAACCATTCCTAACTTGGTATGTAATATCCGAACAGCATTACTTTTAACAAGCAAAAAAAATCCATTGACAAACTATTACTCTAATCAAATTTCATGACAAAATAAGAAAAAAAATGGCATTCACTTATTCAGATTTTACAACTCAGTTCGCTTGTGTATTTATAGTATTTCTATTATGGGTAGTATCTTTAACACCAGTTCGTAGAGCACAATTAAGACAGGAGGAAGGTTACAATAATTCTAATCCAAGAGAACAATATCAAAATTTGGTAAAAAAATGATTCCGTTCAATTCGATAGTATTAGTTGTAGTAATAATAATAATATTGTTATTGTTATTTATTTATAGCCGGATTGGGGCAAAAGAGCAGTCGCTGCGTCAAACAACACGTTTGAAGGTTTATCTATGTTTTCAATATCAGTAATAACACAAGCAATATCTCAAGTCTTACATCTAATCGAGAGTCAAAACGTCCGAAGTGAAAAATATAAAGCTCATGCTATTGCTGCAAATGTATTATGTATTGTCTATGTTGTGGCCAGAATTGTAAGTATTTACTCAATCAATTAATATTTTTATTTAAGAATTTTTCTTTTAATAATATTTATTTATTTATTGTGCTTCTCTTTTTCAACAACAAAAATATATAGATTTACCTACCATTATATTGGTATAATTATTCAAGTATCAGAAGTTCTATTTGGTCGTTGAGTTTATTATGTTGTGTATCTTTATTCATAATTGCTTTCATATGATTAAATAATATAGGGCTCTTTTTTGATTGCAATATTATCATTGACATGTATGGCAATTTTCTAAAAATTTTTTTTGTTTATAGAAATTTATAACAAATTCTTGAAAATTTTGAGTAGCTAATATAATTAAAAATTCCCCATCTCCCTAATTCATTTTCATTTTATTAATTAGAATAAAGGTTTTTAATTCTTTAGTTATGTTATCATTCTGATTCTCTTGATTGATGTTTATTATGTGAATCAGATTCTGATGCAGATAGTGATGATGGTGATAGTCTTTTCTTCTTTTCATCATTTTTGTTTTGAGGCCAAGAAAAAATTTTTTGACTGATTGTTGACAAAGTCATGACTAATAGAATAAATATTATTGTTGTTGTTGTTGGTTGAATATAAACGTGGAAAAGGAGGATGAAGATGATTTTGGGATCCTAACAAATTCTTATTAGTATATTGTTGGCATCATCATCAGTATCTTTCAATAAAAAATTTATCGAATTATTAGTATATAATACCTACAGTCTAACCTTGCCATAACGGACCACACCACAGTGGATTTCTTGTTACAATGGATTTTTTTGGCTGGAACCATGAATCTGCTATGGTGAAGTTTGACTATATGTATAAAAATATATATACTAATACACTAATACATGTTATTCAGTGCATATTACATGTGAATTACCCACATTTGTGCAGGGCATACATACATTATATGTTTCCATCTCCTGATAAAATGCACAATTTTCTACAAAATTATAGATTGGATCAAATGGATTGAATAATTGAAAAGAAACTTGCCATTTTCTTTGATCAATTTCATTGTTTCATATTTTATTATAAAACCAATAATATAAATATAAAAATAAAATCACATCACTATAATAACAATGTTATTTGTTTTAATTAAAAAAACTTTTGAAGTCAAATGATGTGATTTTTAAATCAACAATAAATTGAAGATTTTAAAATTCATTAAAAAGAGCAAATTGTGTTATTATTATTAATCTTATATTATTGTTGAAACTGATTTGTTTTATCATCATCAGTTATTAATCAATCATTTATATTTATTCTCTTGTTTGAAATCGGAGTATTATCATTTTTTGATATAGATCTTTTTTTTGAGATATTAGTGTTTTGATTTTCTTGATCAGCTCCTTTATCATTGGATCACCAAATTTCACAGGCTTTTGCTTGTTAATTATTGATATTATATTTGAAATTCTCATCTAAAAGGGCAATCTGTAAGTTTCAAAGATTGAAAAACCATTAGCTATAATAAATGTAATAAAAGTATTCACCTTCATTGTCCATACAGCAGCAATCAACTCCAGTGCTTCTGTAAAATTTTGGAAAGAAACAGGAATACTGTATAATGAACTTTTTACAAGACAGAAAACATATCCAGCAGGATTATCTAAAGTCATAAACATAAGTTGAAGACCCCCATGGATGTAGCCAACAGTTACGAGTTTCCTTCTTTCATTCATATCAGAAACATGACTGTTTAATAGCAAAAGCATGTCTTTGAGAACCTTAGGCAATTTTAAATCAGCTTCAGAGAGCCATTTTGTAGATTTCTTTCCTTCATAGTTCTTTGCTACCTCGGAACCACCATATTCTAAAGTAATAGAAGATTTGCCATAGCATGTCCTTATGATAGAATCAACTCAACTCCCTAATTTCTTTCTTGAAGAAAGATCACGATCATGATTTTTTTGAATTGAATTTGCAACACTGCATGATTCATCCCTAGTAATTTAATTGAAATTAAAGACTAGTGCCATAAATTATGATTATGGTAGTAATTGTATTTACAGCATATAAAAGTGGTTGCAATTACCTTTGCAACCACTTTTGCAACCATACTTTTTCCTTTTTTGGATTATGGCACTAGTCTTTAATGACTTCCATAGTAAATTCATTCTAATTGGTCAATATTAACCAGGTAATTGATAGGCCCAAGATTTACTATCTCACACTACTGAAGTAGCCCATAGAAGAGTAATTTTTAATGCTTATAGTTACCTTCCTTATTATAAGCAAACAATGAAACTTTACCAAGCAAGAGATAAGGCTAAAAGAGATATCTTTATTAACCTTATCAAATTAAACTCTGAAGCAAAGAATTATTTAGAAAGTGATTAAGAGAGGGCAAAATAGAAGATAATTTGACTCTAAAGGGAATATTAGAAAAAGGATATGAAGGATGAAATTCAATCAAACGAAGTTGTTATGATTATTATGACCTTAGAAATCTTTCTCTAGATGATTTAATTGGTGTCTCAAATGAGTTAGTTATTAATGCTGATAAAAAATTTGCTAAAATAAATGAATTGGAAAGGGAGGTTGAAGAATTAAAAGCAAAGTTAGAAGAAAAAGATAACTGAATAGAAGAATTAGAAGAAAGAGTAGATATCAAAATTGAAACTAACTTGGAAGCACTGGATCTATCTAAAAAATGACATGACAGAAAAGTTTTTGTAGAGAATATGAACATCAGGAAATTTTTTCTGACGCAAGTTTACATCTGTAAGTTTTAATATGAAATGATGTAATATTTCACATAAAAAGGACGTAATATTTACACTGAATGTAATAATTGCGTAATTTTTGTGCAATTTTTGCATAATATTACACTATTTACATAAGTTTATGGCAGGCTCCATAATATTATGTAAATTTACAGCGGGAAAAGTTTCCTGATGCAAGAGAGATGCTAGTATCATCAAACAGAGAATAGAGAATGACCAATTAAAAAAGAAATTAAAAGCTTATCAGAAAAAAGATAAAATCAAGCTAATTAAAAGATTAACAAAAAAAGCAAAGACAAAAGTTAATGAGAAAGTTCAAAAACTTAAAAAGAAAGTTAATGCAATTAAAGAAAATTTCGAAACTTACATTTTGCAAGAGTTTGAAAGTCACATTTTAAAGCAGTAATAGATTGTTATGGAGAAATTAGAATATAAGATTCTTGAAACATCAGGAAACTTTTCCCATCGTAATATTACATCTGTAAGTTTTAATATGAAATGTTGTAATATTTCACATAAAAAGGACGTAATATTTACACTGAATGTAATAATTGTGTAATTTTTGTGCAATTTTTGCATAATATTACACTATTTATATAAGTTTATGGTGGCCCCATAATATTACATAAATTTGTGTCAGAAAAAATTTCCTGATGAAGGACAAAATCATCTGTCTCATACTGTAATTACTGTGTGATTAGTGATGAGCCAGTTCTTGATAATACCACTCACGAATTGGTGGCATACCATGAAGATGGTTCTACTGCTGATATTGGCTCTATTTGTGCTGATTGTAAGAAAGATTTTGGAAATGATAATCTTTCTTATTGTGAACTTTGTAGCAGACTACAAAGAAATAGACAAGGTTGTTATTGTAGCTTGTTGAAAGATGGAAAATTCAGAACACTTTCCACAGAGGAAGGAACTTCCCAAACTATTGAATCTCATTTAGCAAAGAACTTGAAAAGGAATTGAAAACTACCAAAGAAGAATTGAATGTTGAAAGAGAAGAAGTAGTCAAATTTCAAGAAAAATCTGAAGAGTGGAGTAAAAGACAAAAGCAAGAATTATTGGCTAAGATAAAGGGTTTAGAAAAAAAAATTAAGCAACTAGAAGAGGAAAACAAAAAGTTAAAAGAGGAAAAGAATGGTCAAATTGCTCAAATTGAAGTTAAGGAAACTAAGAAATGACCTTGGTTGAAAATAAGAAAGTAATTTTTGGCTATTTTCCTCTCTAAATTGAAATTCATTCCAACTATCAAAGAAAATGGTAGTTATTTTCCATTTAAAGATTTTTGCTTTTTGTTAGTATTAGGCAATAATGCATCATTATGATGCTTTCTTTTTCTATTTTTCTTTCTTCTTGGTAAATTTCATAGGTGATTTTCTCTTTACTAGATATGCTTCAAGTGTGTGAGTGTCATTTATTTTGAAAATATAAAGAGCAATTTTTTCACCTTGTTCCTTTTTTAAAATATTTCTAATGGTGCTATAATTCTTGGGTTCCATACAGTGTTGTGACCAGAAACTCTTTTGGCTTCTGAAACGTTTCAGAAAATGAACTTACACTAAGCAGAAAACTAAAACTAAACCTAAACCTAAACTACTAACCTAAACTAGTTTCGGGTGGTTTCTGTTAGTTTCTGTTTCTGGTTTTCCCTAAACTCGGAGTTTCGGGTCACAACACTGGTTCCATAGTAGACCTAATGTAAATTAACTTCATATTAACTATTTTTGTCTAGACAAATATCATTGATCACATTGCATTGGTAATGTAATTGTGATATTAAATAAATAATATTGATCCCTGAAATTCTTGGTAATACCAATGTTTACTTTGTCTGGTTTTGTTGCAGCATGCCCCACATATAAATTATAGTTGATGAAAATATTAGACCCTGTTTTCTTGATAAAAGAATAATTTTCATAAATCTAAAAATAGAATAAATTGGATCAAAAATTTGTTACGCAAAAAAAAGAAACAACGATCATCACCGAATACGAAAATGCTGAAATAGTGCCAAATTAATATTAATAGTAACAAATAGCCGAAATTATCTACAATATATTTCCCAAATAACGTAGTAGTAGCACATAAACAATTTCGGCTAATAAACAAAAAAGCTTTAATTAGGATTTATTGATTCAATGTTACCAATTTCATTAAAAGCAATCATAGACTAGAAATCCTGGACAACGATTAACCAAATGTGCTTATTACAAATATTTACGTTGTGTTGACTTTTTATTAAATTTTGCTGATCCATTCATTTCATTCAGGGATTTCATTATTGCTATTAATGATGGTGAGGCGGCAAGCGATGAAAATATCATTTTAATTATTAAATGGCTTTTTTTTATACATCTATTTTTCCCAATTGACTATTGTTTATTTATTAATTATCCTTTCTATATGATGGTTCATTACGCTTTAACATTACAATTGTCATTATTCTTGCATTCTCGCATCCTCACATTGAATGATTATTTGAGATATTTAAATTGTATTCCTCAGTTAATCGACCCTGATCACGTGTTTTAATTCATAAATAGAAATATAGAAAATTTTTTCAAACGGTTATTTTATTATTTTCCTTTATTATATTATTATTATAGTCAGTCTACTAATAATAGATCACAAAGAAAAAATTTATATAAAAAAAATTTCTTTTAAAACAGATCTTAAAAAAATAAATTCATTCTATAATTTCAAATTATCAAATTTTCAAATTTTCAAATATTAATTTTCAAATATTAAATAGTTAAAAATGGGTGAGCTTTTACTAAAGGAAATAATAATAATGATAATAATGGCAAATATAACAATGTTATTAATTAATAACTAATTCTGTTATTATAGGAGTAATGTTTAGTAAAATATTACAAAAATTATGGGGAGAAAAAGAAGTTAGAATATTGATATTAGGTTTAGATGGTGCTGGTAAAACTACAATATTGTACAGATTACAGGTAAAAGAATAATTAAAAATTAAAAAAGATTTCATTATTAATTCTTTGATTAATATTTTGAATCATATCATTTAATTAGATCGGTGAAGTAGTAACAACTATTCCAAGTAATAAATAATAAAATAATAAAATAAAATAATTTTATTTAAGTATCAATTAATCATTTCATTCATTTTATTAAATTTTGGATAGCAATTGGATTCAATGTTGAAACTGTAACATATAACAATGTAAAATTTCAAGGTAAACATAAAATTATCAACATATCATTACAGTTACAATTATTGTTATTATTGTTGTTGTTCTCGTCATTAATTATAGATCTTTTTGATTTTTAGTATGGGATTTAGGAGGTAAGGATATAATAATTATAATCATGAATCATTGAAATTATTAGAATTACATATGCTAATAAAAAATAAAAAATCTTAACAAATAAGGTCAAACAAGTATAAGGTGAGAGAAAACTAATTAAGCATATCATTCATAACAATCATAATAATCATAATAATCATAATAATAAATTAATTAATTAATAAAAATTCATAAATACTTAACACTAAATCAATTAATCAATGATTGGTAGACCATATTGGAGATGTTATTATGCCAATACAGATGCAGTTATATATGTGGTTGATTCGGGGGATCGTGACCGTATAGGAACATCGAGAGAAGAATTGCATGCAATGCTTGACGAAGAAGAGTTACGTGATGCAGCATTGTTAGTGTTTGCCAATAAACAAGATATAGACAATCCGATGTCCGCAGCAGATGTTACAAATGCTTTAGGATTAGGCTCACTAAGGAATCGACAATGGAGTATCTATACAACAAGTGCCATAAAAAACGAAGGGTTAGAAGGACTAAAGACAGGATTAGATTGGTAAAATTATTTTAAACTTGGTTGTGAATTATGATTTCAATATATACATATATATATTTATTTACAAATATTTTATTTATATAGGTTAGTAAATACGATTCATGGAGGTAGCAAATAATATTATTTATAATATTAAATATAAAAATAAAAACAATCTATTATTATTTATTAAAATACAAAAAGTACATAATAGTAATAATAGCAACAAACAACAACAATGCATTTTTTTTTATTAATTAATAATTAATCAATTCATTTATTTACATAAATACAACAATATCATGCATAATAATAATAGTGGTGACAGTATATTAATGGTAATAGCGGTAGTGATAGCGATAATATATATTTAAAATATATAATAATAATATCGAATAATTTTTAACAATAAATTTGCAACAAATTTTTTAAAATATTAAATAATAATTTTATTTTTCTAATGGATTTTTTCTTTCACTTATAATAATATAAAAAATTAAAAAATACTTCTTTTAAAATAAAAAAAATTAAATACAAAATTATATATAAATAGATTGCTTAACACGCTAGGCTGAGTCATATTTTTTAAAACGCTCTTTTTATTTTTTAAAAAAATTTAATAGCTAAAATTAATAATTAATACGTATATAAAAATATATGAATGCATTGTGATTTATTAATTCCATTCCCAAACTTCTTTAATCCATCTTTCTAAATCTACTTCTTTAGTTAATGACTTTTTAATAAATGGATGATCGAGCATTTCTTTAGGTGTTGGTCGTAACTTTCCATCCTTCTCCAAACTATATTTTCATTAAAAATAAAAAATAAAAAACATTAGCATAACATAAAACAGACATATATTATATAAATATGATAATTACCAAACCCTCAAGAAATCTTTAAGGTTTTCGCTCCATGGGAACTCATCACTAAGTTTAGGTGCTGGTGAAGTTGCAATATGTGTGACCAATTCAATTGGCGTTGATGAAGGAAATGGAAATTTATTCTGTGCCACTTCCATTATTGTCAATCCTAGAGACCATACATCTGCTGATACTTTATAAGATTCTCCTCTAATACGTTCAGGCTACAAGAAATGAAATGACAAATATCTCGGATTTATCACACTAGGTATAATAATATTAGCAATTTTATTATGATTATAATAGTAATACTTACAGCCATATAATAACTAGTACCAAGGAATGTCTCAGCCACAGATCCCACTAACTTACCCGATACTCCAAAATCACAAATCTTTATTTCGCCTTTTCTAGTCACCAAAATATTTGAAGGTTTTATATCTAAAATAATAATTGTTATTAATTTTTTTAAACAATAATAACAACAATATATTATTATAAAAACCTCTATGAATAATTTGTTTGCTATAAAGGTAAACTAATCCCTTTAGCACCTATCAACAATAATATTGATTAATATGTCCCTTCATAATAATAATAATAATAATAATAATAATTAATAAATTCTCAGATTACCGATTCACCAATTTTTCCCAAAACCTTCTCCCCGATTCTTCCTTTTCTGCTACTAACATTTTTATATATGGCATCTAAACTTCCACCCTCGCAATATTCCATGATTATAGCAATCGATGAGTTATTATCTTCCAGAAATGCTCCATGATAAGTGACAATATTTGGTGAATGGCATGTACGAAGAAATTGTAGTTCTCGAAGAATTTGTCGATGCATATTCTCATCAGCAGGTACTACATTAATTTTCTAAAAATTTTTTTTATATAATTTGATCATATTATACAAAATTATAAATAAACTTTATAAATCACAGCCAACCACACCTTTTTAGCCATTATTTCTCCAGTTATGATATTCTCAACTTTTGATACGGTTCCACTAGCACCCTCACCCAATCTTCCCAACTCTCTTAAATTAGTCTGGTCCATTTCAACCGGCTCATCAGCCACTGACTCTTCTGTCACACTCATAATTGTAACCTTGTCTATTATTGTGCTGATTCCATCATCTTCTTCTGACGGTTGTGGAGTTATTCTTCCTAATGCAGCCGCAATCTCTGATGATGGAGCTGACGAAGAGGGTGTCAAAGAATTTACTGGGATGTCAAGTCTGGCTGGAATATTACCACGATTACGACGTACATTACTATGAGTAGGTGTGCTTGATGCACTGGATGTGTTTGATGCATTAGTTGTATTAATCGTAGTTGTCATTTTCGTTGTTAAATTTTGCTAAAAAATTCACTTAAGCTCGTAACACTTATCTTTTCCATATTTGACGCCAATGTTAATAATAAACACAAACACAAACCCGTACAACGCCCTTCGCTGCTAACTATCTTTAGACCGATACACGAATACACACGTATACACGCATATCCAATAGTTTGTACTATCAATAAATGATCTTAATTGTTTCCTTGTGCTTTATTTATGTAAATTTTTTAATTTTTTATAAATTATTATTTATTTCTTCTTTTTCCCTTTTTTTTTTCAATGATTTTATTTATTACTTTTAAAAATCCACTGGACAATTCAATTCAAAATTGTAATTTATAATCAACTAATTTATAATTGATAAAACTTTCATTCATTAATTTTATTATTTTTTCCTCTTTATATTTTTTTTTGAAACAAACACACACAAAAAGCATGTTACAATTAAAAAATGGACCAGCAACGGTAGACCATGGTGCTGTAGATGACAGGCGTCCTCGTCAAGTCCCTAATAATATTAATCCTAATCATTATTATCAATTACAACAACAGCAACAACAACAACAACAGCAGCAACAACAACAACACCAACAACACCAACACCAACAACAACAACAACAACGCCAACAACAACAGAAAATCATGCAACAACAATATCATCAGTATCCAACATATCAACAATCACAAAATAATTATTCACCATCACCAAATTCTTTAAATATTCCTAATTCACGATCAATACCTTCTTCACCTTCTTCACCTTCTTCGCCTTCTTCGCCATTTTCGCTCCCTTCACCATCTTCACCAAACAATTATCCACCATCGCCAAATTCTTTAAATATTCCTAATTCACGGTCAATACCTTCTTCACGATCAATATCGCCTTCTTCGCCTTCTTCACCTTCTTCGTTTTCTTCACGTTCAATATTTCCTTCGCGATCAATATCGCCTTCTCCCGTGAATTATTCCAAGTCACCAAATAACAATAATAATAATAATAACAACAATAACAATTATAATAATAATTACCAGAATAATAATAACAGTAATAATTACAATTATAATCAAGTGCAAAATCAAAATTATAATCAATTTCCTCACCCACCAAAAATGAATATAAATCAAAGATCTAACTCACAAGAATCACTCCCTGACCCTTATTTTAATTCATCACTTGTCACAAAACCCCGTGCAATGGATCCATCTCAACCAATATCTGTTCGATTACAAGCACAACCTCCTCTAAATCATAAAAAATCATCCCCGATTATGAGAAAAGATAATCCATTCAAAGACACTCCAGAACCGCTCACTGTTTCAAATTCATTGTTAACAGCTGATGATTATGTGGTCCAAGCAATCAAATTTCATGAAGAAGATCGACTTGAAAAGTCTACTGAATATTTTCGTATTGCTGCTGATAAAGGTTCACCTGTTGGAATGGTTCTTTATGGTTTAGCTTTGAGACATGGCTGGGTAATTATAAAAATCTATTATTAAATACAATACAGTAAGTATATATATCAACATACTAACTCGTACACACACTCGCATACATATAGGGTTGTAAAAAAAATACACAACTAGCCATTGAATATCTTTCAAAAGTAGCCAAAGTAGCCGAAGTAGCCGAGAATGATATTGAAACAATATCTAAATCCTCTCATAAAGGTGAATTGGTTTTAGCCATTTATGAATTAGGCAATTGTTTCCAACATGGTTGGGGTGTTCAAAAAAGCAAGTCTACAGCAGCTCGTTATTTTCAGATTGCAGCTGATTTGGTAAAAATTAATTTATTTTTATTATTAATACGCTTTTGGCAGTATTCAATAATTTTTCTCATCGTTTATTGGAAATTTTATTTTAGGGAGATCCTGATGCACAAAACGAAATAGGACATTGTTATTATAATGGCGAGGGAGTAAAGAAGGATATGAAAACTGGTAGTTAATAAATTTTTTGTTTTTTTTTTTTTTGTTTTTAATCAATATAATTGGGAAAAAACCAATCATTTAACCTAATATATCCATATTTATTATTTAGCTGCTAAATATTACAGGTTGGCACATGAACAAGGTCATGGTACTATGGGAAATTCATGGATTTTTAAAGAAAAATACAATTAATCATAAACTTCCGTAGATCGGGAAAAATTATAAATTGAGGAATATATATAAAATTTATCAACTAAATAATTGGACAATTTTAATTACATGAACATCCAGTTTGGTTAACACTTTACCTTATACATTCTTTACTTTGCTTTTCTTATCTCCTTCCATTTTTATCTTCCTTTTCCCCTTCCCTCATCTTTTTTCATCTTTTTAATGAATGTACATAATTTTATTTATTTATTAATTTAATATTTTTTTAAAAAAATAAGATTAACTTTTTATTAAAGAATCATGCATAGAAATTATATATAGATGTAGAATAATAATAATTGGGTGATATAGGTATTTATTTTTTTTCCATTAGAATATTATTTATTAATTATTAATTATTATTATTTTATAATAATATATAAAATTTTTTCTGGTAAAATTATAGATTTAATATTTAATACTTAATTTTAATTTTAATTAATTTATCAACAACATTAATATAACTTGGTTGCTGGGACTTCTAAGATTAGAAAATCAGTGATATTCCAAAATGCATAATTAATTAATAAAAAGATATTTGAATATGTAACATTTAGAAAATGTTATTTATTTTTGCAAATAATTAAAAATTCTAGTTATTATTACAAATGATAATACTAATACATAATGTGTGCAAAATTCTTTATTAGTATCTTTTCATTAATTATATGGGGCAAAGAAACAACACCAGACAAAATGAACAAAAGATTTCAGAGATCAAAAATTTAATCATCACCAATGTAATGTTCCCTTGTTAATATTAACCATCTGGTAGGAGCCAGTCCCCTTTATGACAGTGTGTATGATTTTAACCAAACCACCATATCCATTTCTTCAATATATCTGGCTCTGTATCTGCTATCATAAAGGTATCTAATGTGGCAATATGATAAAAAGATAGGTATAAAACCATCCTAGTCTTCTGAACATGATAAGAATTGTCATGATGAGCAGTTGATGCAAAATTTGATATCTTGGATGCTGTATCAGTAACAATACCAAATATATGGCCACCTGGTGCATTTTGTAAACATTCATAATCTGTCTTATTGCAATTCACATTTTTCTTGGTCAATACTTTAACTTCATCAAACACAAATGACAGCAGTACTTTGCTTTCAGGTTTCTTACTTCAGATAATGAAGATAATTTCCCTTTTAATTCTGATTGTTGTCCAATTTTGCTTTCAAAGGATTCCAATGTCTCTATCAACATTTTGATAGAAACCCAATCTACTTCATCAGACAGGTTCTTGCTTTTGATTTTTTTCTTGAACAATTATCATCACCTTTTCAATAGCATCCCAAACATGTTTCTGATCTTTCCAGTATGTGCTTTAAGCCAGTCTCTTATTACCTTCAAACGTTACTGAATAGTCCATGACTGATCAAATGAAAGCAACATATGTAGAAAATCCTGTCTGGGAAGGTACAGAGCTTGTCTGCAATTGTTGATTGAAGAGGAATACCAGATGAATCTTTTTTGCGAAGACTTTCATAAACCATAAGCCGATTTTCGTTTTATAACGATGCAAAATTGGTTAACCAAATCATATTTAATAAAAATCATTTCGTTAAGCCGAATTTTATTATAATTTCTACTTTACTTGATAAACCGAACTTAATGTTTTGTACAAAATAATAAAAATATAACTTTCTAAGCCGAATATGATCATAAATGGTTTTAAAGTTCGTCTTATAATAAAATTCGGTTTAAAAATGGTCAATTCTACTTTCTATCTTTAACCATGTCAGTTTCTAATAAAAATACGAAAATTACATTAACTTTATTACAAAAAAGAGAATTGTGTTTTAAAAAGGAACAGAATTGAAAAACTTTAAACAAAGTACTTGGAATTTATCCGAATACAGTAAGTGATATTCTTAAAAGCTGAATATCTAGCAGTTGATCCAAATGATCAAGATAACCAAAACAAAAAACGGATCAAACGACCTCAAATATATAGAAATTGAAGAAGCACTAGTATTATGGGCCATGCAAGCACAAACTGCAAATTTAACATCACTGATTTTTGGGGTTCTAATGAATGGTTAAATTCAAATTGCGTCATAATCTTAAACAGTATAACAAGCATGGAGATCGACTTCCAGAAGAAAGGGAAAGGTTGCAAAATTTGATTTCTAATTATTCACTTCATGATGTGTTTAATTGTGATGAAATAGGCTTATACCGGAATACATAATCTTCGAAACACTAGCTACAAATAAAATTTCAGACACAAAAAATTCAAAAAATAGAGTAACAATTCTTTTGACATGCAACGCTACAGGTTGCGAGAAATTAGATCCATTATTTATATATAAATATAAAAATCCTCGTTCACTTAATGGTAAAAATAAAAACGATTTGTCAATTGGAACCAATCAGCATGGATACAAGTCAGTATATGGAATGATTATCTACAAAAACTTGATAAAAAAATGCATTTTCAAGAGAGAAAAATTTTATTATTGGTCGATAACGCACCAGTTCATTATCATGAAATTTTACTTTGAACAATATAAAAGTGTAATTTTTTTACCAAATACTACTAGTCATTTACAACCGTGTGACGCGGGAATTATTCATTCTTTTAAAGCACAATATAAAAAATTATTGGTTCATGATCGCATTAAAGCTTACGAGACAGCTCAGATATTAGGAAAGCCAGTTGCTCCTGTTACAATATATGATGCTATTTGTTTTACCAAAAAAGTATGGGGAAGTGTAACGTCAACAGTAATAAAAAAATTGTTAGAAACATACCTGAAAGTTTAGAATTTTTGAATAATGTTGAAGTTGATATTGAACAAGAGAATCGTGAATTTCAAGATTCAATTAACCAACTTCCATTTGACGATTCACTTTTAGCAGATGAGCATTTAAATATTGAAAATAACATGGTTGCAGGCGAATTAGTAATGGAAGACGAGGATATTATTGCATTAATTCAACCAACAGAAATAGAAATAGATGAAACCTTTATTCCAAAAATTTCTATTACAGATACCATAATTGGTGTTGAAAATTATTAAATTTTAGTATATCCATGTGATTTTGATATATGCAAAGTCATAAGGTTAGTTCCGTGCAACAATAGATAAATATTTTTGTTTAGAATAATTTTTATTTTATAACGTTGTAAGCCGAATTTATTTATTAATAAATGATAAGCTCAAAAGTTTGGCTTATCGAGGTTTGATTGTAGTCCTGCTCTCCTTCAGCCATAACATTTTGACTTTCCCACAATTGATGGTGGTGGTGAATGTTCAATAGCTCCAATCTAGGCAATTTTTTATTTTAAAATTGTGGTCTCGTGATTTTTTTCCAGGTGATATGTGAATTTAAAAATAAGAATCTATTGTATACTTGAATACGTATATGGATAAAATCAGTTATTTACTGTCGAACATTATAAAATATGTAGTCCAACGATTAAAAAGATTGCATCGTGACGTACCTAACCCAATCTTGTAGACGCATCATAGCAAAATCTACATTCCATAACTAGTTCGTTGTTCGGATTTTGTATATATTTTATTGTAAGGATTAAATATTTAATATTCCCTAAAAAATAAAAGAAAGATTTTCCTTTTATATTGATTATGCAGAATACATAAATGTGACATTTCGCATTCTGATAGCAGTTCACCTTAATATTGTTCCGAGAACAATATTACCCTTTATATTTTAATTTTAATTTTTTTTTGGTTAATGAAACGGTAATATAGAAAAAATGGATCATTTTAAGCAAGTTGGCTTATCTGGGGATTGAAATTACTGATCGCAAAGAATAACCGAAAAAATAAATTGGGTTACCATAAACAAATATCCTTCCTTACTTAAAATCAAAGAAAAAAGTTAAACTGACCTCCTGGGCAATCAAAATGAAATTCAATATTTATCTTCTCTTCTTGATTACCTTTGTTGTTATTGCTTTAGCAAGACCAATTGATGATTTTAACCAGTTTGATCATAGTTTGGAGAAACGTAAGTATTTCATTTATTATTTACAATAAATATCATTACAGTCAATATCCTTGTTTTGAAAAATGTTGATTTTCATTTTATTTTAAATAATAATAGGAATGTAAGTATTTCATTATTATTATTATTATTATTATTGCTATAACCAATATCATTGTTTTTGAAAAAATGTTAACTGTTGATTTTCATTTTATTTTAAATGATAAATAGTCAGTAAGTATTTTCATCATCATTATTATTACAGTCTATATCATTTTTTTTGGGAAAAAATATTAAATGTTAATTTTAATTTTATTTAAATAATAAATAGGAAGTAAGTATTTCCATTATCATCATTATTACATTCAATATGATTTTTGAATATTAATTGTTGATTTTCATTTTATTTTAAATAATAGAGAGTAAGTATTTATCATCATCATCATTTATTATATCATTGTTTTTGAAAAACATATTAACTATTGATTTCCATGTTATTTTAAATAGTCCGTAGGTATTTCCAATATCATCATCATTATTATTCCAATCAATATCATTGTTTTGTTACTGACAATTTTAACTTTATGAAACAATAAATAGGGAGTAAGTATTTTCATTATTATTATTACATTCAATATTATTCTTAAAAAAATGTCAACTGTGGATTTTCATTTTTATTTTTAAATAATAAATAGAACGTAAATATTTATTTTCATCATAGTCAATATTATTTTGAAAACATGTTAACTAACAGTTGATTTTCATTTTATTTTAAATAATAAATGAATATTAACTGAAATAATTGTGATGATGAAAATACTTACTAACTATTTTATTTTAATAAAAGATATAGAACGTATGTATTTATTTTCACCATAATCAATATTATTCTTGAAAACATATTAACTGTTGATTTTCATTTCATTTTAAATAATGAATAGACCGTAAGTGATTTTATCATTATTATTATTACAGTCAATACCATTTCTTTGAAAACATATTAACTGTTGATTTTTATTTTATTTTAAATAATAAATAGCTGGTAGGTATTTTCATCATCATTGTAATTACACCAATATCATTGTTTTTGAAAACATATTAACTATTGATTTTCATTTTATTTTAAATAATAAATAGTGGGTAAATATTTTCATCATCATTATTACTGCAGTCAATATAATTGCTTCTGAAAGTATATTAACTGTTGATTTTCATTTTATTTTAATAAATAGAGCGTAAGTATTTTCTTTATCATTGTTTTATAACCAATATCATTATTTTGAAAAAATATTAACTGTTGATTTTCATTTAATTTTAAATAATAAATAGCTGGTAAGTATTTTCATTATTGTTATTACTACAGCCAATATCATTGTTTTTGAAAACATATTAACTGTTGATTTTTATTTTATTTTTAAATAATAAATAGGAAGTAAGTATTTCCATAATCATTATTATTACAGCCAATATCATTGTTTTTTGAAAACATATTAACTGTTGATTTTCATTTTATTTTAAATAAATAGAGCGTAAGTATTTTTTTTTATCATTATTATTAATTATTACAGTCAATATCATTGTTTTTGAAGGCACATTAACTGCTGATTTTCATTTATTTTAAATAATAAGTATCTGGCAAGTATTTCATTATTATTTACTACTACAGCCAATATCATTGTTTTTGAAAACATATTAAATGTTGATTTTTATTTTAAATAATAAATAGTATTTAATCATTATTATTACTGCAGTCAATTTCCTTGTTAACTGTTGATTTTTATTTTATTTTAAATAATGAATAGTGGGGTAAGTATTTTTTTTCATTATTATTATTATTACAGTCAATATCATTGTTTTTGAAAATACATTAAGTGTTGATTTTCATTTTCTTTTAAATAGTAAATGATTGCTACTTTAATATAATTTATATTCTTTTTTTGCTTTCATTTTCCCTTTATTACAATCATTTCATTAAATTTATCTTGTATTGTTTATATTTATAATTTTATCATTCAAACTCAATTTTATTGTTAATTCAATAAGCAATATTTTTTTTAATGTTTCAATTAGGCAATTATTTACACATGAGTTAGGGTTTTTTGTTAATAAAAGCAATATCCTGTTCATATAATTTTATTGGAATAAAGTAAATATAAATAATTCACAAAATATTTTCCAAATTAACTTTATGTGAGCCTATTCCTCTTGAAAATAATTAAAAACATAGGGCATACTGTAGCAAAATGAACAGTGGATCACACATGATTACAAGGTTGGTAGAGACTAAATTAATAGTAGGGAGAAATTCAGTATGGTATAACTCTCAAAGATAATATGGTATGGTATGGCCCATATTTTTTCATACCAAGACACACAAAATTTTATTCTAAATCCCTTTTTGGAGGGCTTGAAGGGAAGCACATTAGATTTAAGCATTGGTATACAAACATTTTATACCACACCATCTTTGAGAGTTATACCATATTGAATATCCCTATAATCTTAAATTAATAACTAGAGTGATGACAAGTGGCAATAACCACCATTCTTTTGATAAATACTTACCCATGAATTATTTCATTGTGAGCAGTTACTTTTCTTTTTTGTTCTTAGATGTCATGTTATAAAAAGAAAAAAAGAATTATTAATTGACGATCCGTCTTGAAATGTCGATCTTTTTTTTATAGAATGATCTGCAAAAATCTCCACCACTAGGGATGGGAACGGTTCCTGTCACACGCCGCGACGAATAATATTTCCATAATTGATACGTGACGATTAATATACTAAATTACAGGTGACATTTAGATTGCCAAAACAAGACAAATTAATTGTCACCTATAATTTAGTATATTAATCGTCACGGATCAATTATGGAAATATTATTCGTCACTTCGCGTGACAGGAACCGTTCCCATCCCTATCCACCACATCCTCGTCACGTGATAAATTTTTAAAAATTTAAAAATAAAATTAAACAAAAATTTTTTTAAAAACAATTTCAGAGTTTCAAAATAGTTGTTTAAAGTTTAAAAACAGTATCAGAGTTTCAAATTTTTGAAAATAATCCAGAATTTTGAAATAGTTTGAAGTTTTAAAAATAATATCTAGATTTAATCAACATCACAAAAAACAAGTAGCTGAAATTGCAAGCTCTAGTTAATTAAAACAATGCTTTTATTCGTAGCATAATTTCTTAATTATAATTCTAACTAGTTTGTTTCATTCATTAATTTATTATTATAATAATCTAATAAACAATCAATTTATAAATATTGAGAAAAAAGCTTTTTTATTTATTTGTTTATCAATCATTCAATTAAGAATTGTATATTATAAACAGACTGTTTGAAGTTGATGGTGTTTCAGGTGTTTCATCTGTTCGTATTTGATGTGGTGGTGTTGACTGACTTGGGTTTAATAATAGATTTAATTTGTTTAGTATGATGATGTTATTTAACATTATATTATTAATGTTTAATAATGTTTCACATAGTTGAACAAATTTACTAAATTTGTTTTTGGGATGTCTGAGAACAATGGAATTGACAATGTCTCTACTTCACACATCCTATAGAAAGGATAAAAATACCTATCTAATATATAAAATCAATTTCTGTTTCGTGTAAATAGATCATCACTTTTACTAGTTGATCCAAATGAATGTGAAGTTGTTTATAATCTGATCCTTCACTTTTGAAGAAGTAATAATCATGATTATAAGAACCTTTGGCAAACTTTCCAAGTCTCTTTAAATCTCCAATCACATGATCTTGATGGTTTGTATTATTGTTCACAAATGGACCATGACTGATCTCACCAAACAGAAGATCAAAATCATGATCTTTTATTTCATTGTTGAAGCAGAAAAAATCGGGAAACTTCTTAGGACCACCAATATTATTTCTATTATCAGATGATTGACAGCAAAAGGCTAATCTGACCACGCTGCCCCCGATGATACAATGTTGCAACTGAATTCCAGGGGGGAGCCCAAGGCCCTGGAGTTTACCAAGACTGCACCAATCATCAATGACACTTTCACTATCCTCCCAGACCAGAGAAGGCTTGCTGGCATGCTGGTCGAAAAGTTGCCTGCAATGATCCCTACTTTAGGGCAGGGATGGCTCTGTGATCAAGTTGCAACTCTGGAGGAATATTAAGAAAATCTGCAACTCATCCCAAGCACAGGAGGTCACAATTCAGAGCAGGGTTTGTGGCCCTGAAATTGAATTGGGCTCTGATGTTAAGAGGAAAGTTGTAAAATAGTGTTTGTTTTGTATAATCACTTTCCTAAATTCTTTGTTTTTTTGATTCTAACCAATTTAATAATTTTGGATAGGGGACTAGATTGGGTTTTTGCCCAATCAGTCCCCTGTTGTATAGTGCAAGCGTGTAAATTCAATTACTTGTGTCCAATAAATATATAAGATAAAATAAATAAAAAGTCCAATAAATATAACTCCTGTATCTGCACACAGCTCAGGGGTCCTATGTTTCAGGCCTCTGGTTCCCAACTCAGAGCCTACTCAAATTAATGTTTTTCCAATGAAATCTTTTGAATTAATTGCTAATTATAATAATTATTTTTCAAATTTTGTTTAGCTAGGGA
>CAJVPN010000712.1:0-22480 GCA_910592215.1 Entrophospora candida
TAATCCAATTGTTATAATTATATTACTTTATTAAGAATCAATTTTTTTTGTTGTAAATAAATAATGATAGCATAATAGAAGACCTATGATGTAAATTAACAACTACTACTTGTTTGCTATATACCTTCAACTTTATGAGTATTATGAGACTTGTTGTTGAACAATTAGCAACATAATTTTATTGTTGTTTTAAATAATTAAAATTATCTATGAAATCTACCTCCTGACAAGAATTTTTTTTTGTTTTTTTTAAAAAAAATTATCCAGAAAATGCTTTTAAACAAATTTTTCATCTAATATTTTAGCTGAAATATTCGAATATCTAGAAGATGATTACAAATCATTATATTCTTGCATTTTAATTAACAAACAATGGAATGTAATTAGTATTCCCAAGTTATGGAGAAATCCGTTTCATTCAAAAAGAAGCATTCGGATGATAATAAGTTGTTTATTAGTAGAAGACAAGGAGTTTTTAGTTAAAAATAAACCTGAATTAAAATTTCTTAATTTACCAAAAGAACCACCATTATATAATTATGCTAAATTTGCTACCAAATTAGATTATAATAGGATTTCTACTTTTGAAAAATATCTCTGGAGAAAAAATAATTTTGACCTGTTAAAGATGATTATGAAGTTCATTTTAAAATATTCAAAAATCAGAGAATTTACTAATCATTTCGGAGAGATGGACTGGGATTGGTTAACTGAAGATCCTAATTTCAATAGTTGTTTCTGTAAACTTAATGAACTGATCATAGGTTTCTCTAACAACCATAAATTTATTAAAAGGTTAATTTCTAGTAGCAAAAATATAAAAAGTATAAAAATATTCTTAAATTATTGCACTTCAGACAACAGAGAATTAGCCGAACTAATAAAAGCACAAAATAAAATTTCGAAACTGACCTTTTTTGGTTACTATAATTTAATCTTTTCAGATTATTTCAAAATCTATAACTTTTTATGGAAACCATGGAGTGTAGGTAAATGTGTGTATTATCTTTAAAGATTAAAGAAATCAAATAGATTTGATAAAAAAGAATTGGTGCGGTTTGTTTGGCTTCCTTGGCTTATTACGAAATTATAAATGTGAATGCCAACTTCAATCGTTCAGTCAATAAATTATAAAATTCATTTTTATTAAAGTAGTAAATTATATATGTATACATAAAATCTTTAAAAGATTAAATTAGATAATATAAATAAATCAATAAATATCAAAGCATGTTTTCTGTGATTATTGTGCTTGTACTTTTTTGATGAAACATTTCAATTTTCTTTTTTGTTGGATATATAATTTTTATTGTTATCATTATCATCAACTATTAATCTAGATTTTCTTTTGCTAACTATGGATTTTGAAACCTTTGATTTTGATTTTCCATTATCATCTTTGTCATTGTCATCAACATCCATAATATTTGATTCATGATGATTTCATTCTATTTTCCTGGTCAGCATTTATGAATTCATTCCTTCAATCATTTTCAATTTATCAACTAAAATTTCTCTTCTTTTTCATACTTAAACAACTTCTTTATTAATACCAACATGTTATATCAACAAGATAATTGTAACCTTTGATGACTCTATTGGTTTCAGTGTTAGAACTTTCTTCAGATGAATCATTATCTTCTTCAAGTTGTGATTGTGGCTGTGTTTATTTTGTGGAATTCATTTTTTTCTAAAAGCCTAATGATTTCAAAATTTAGTGTTCCATATGAATAATCATTATTTTATTTTGCACTTTATTCACAACTTGTTTGAATTTTTTAATCAGGTGCACCTATATATATATAGTCAGTAAAGTACTATCTAAGATCCAGATAATATATGAAATATGTTGATAACTTACCCTTCTCTTTACATAGTAGATTAACTATGCTTGATAATGTTCTTTAAGAATATTCTCAGGAGTATCATGCCTGGTTAATTTTTTATTTGAATCAAAATACATGACATTAGTTTTGCTAATTTAAAAACTTTTTCAAGACTATCATTCCGGCCTTTCCATCTGTTCAGGCATTAATTCAATTTCAATATCAACTTTTTCTGTGAAATTACTTCTAAAACTTTTGATTGGACCGTTTTCATTAAGATTGTAAAGAACTTCTGAGATGCAATCTTGAGTCCATCTATGAACTGGCGATCCTGAAATTTGTACATGGGTATCGCTTGTTTTAGAAAGAATACATAGGATTCTTCCACAAAAACTATAATACCAAGGGTGCATTGGGAATATTGGTACTCCAATCTAATCCTATTCCTTAACAAGAATCATTGGAAATTGTTGGAATGTACCATTCTGGTTCAATACTTTTTCCATCTTCATTCAAATATTTTGAGTAGAATCATCTGAGTAAAAAATCTTACATGCAAATGTTGCCAGCCTTGTGACAATACACATGTAAATCACATGTTTAGGAATTCTCGCGTTTGAATTCTTATTATTAAAAAAGCTCATTGATATTCCATATTTCATTAAATTTACTCATATGACTGAAGTTGATGATAATGGAAATAAGTGTTCGTGATCTTGTTTTACAAATAATAATAATACTTGTAAAACTTGTAACCATAAAGAATCTTTCCACCAAATAATCATTTAAAAGGATGATTAATAATTCAAATTATTCAAATTATTCTAATTTAAGTAATAATATACATCACAAAACGTAAAAACTCAAACTAAAAATCTTTTCATCTGCACAATCTTTTAATAATCAAGAAATTTTCTCTATGCCTGATATCATTAAATTTAATCCTTATGAAGTAAATAATAGAATGCTCTTATAAAACGGCGTTTATCATTGGGAATAAGCACCGGTGAGGTTAATAACGATGATTTGAATCAAAATAATTACTCGTACACGAGGCGAGAAGCTAGGTCACATGTTTGAGATACGATTGGCCGACACTTTAGTATATTAAATTGGTGGAAAAAACAACCGGGACAAAACCAACTAGCTAATCGACAAGTATAGCCAAGAAGTTAATTCAAATTTGGTCATAAAACATAAAACAATCGGCATTACAATTCCAAGATTTGGGTGTGAATACATACACACGTTAGAAAGAGATGTTGACACAGCAAATTTTTTTGATTTTTATTTGCGTTGATAAAAAAATAAAGGTACAAATAAAAAGAAATTATATATATATTCCCAAAAGATTTTTTTTTGTCTATTTTTTTAAAAAAAATCTAATCACAATAAATTGACAGTTCAATAATAATAAAAAAAAAAAAAAAATATAATTTTACAGTAATAATAAAGAGAATATATATATATATATATATATATATATATATATACATACATACAGAAAGAAAATTAATATATGTGTGTGTGTATATGTCTGTGTAGAGTAATGCAAATAATCAGATTATAAGAAAAAATTATTAAAAATAAAAAAAAAAAAGATAACAAAAGTAAAAAGAAAAATTATTATTATTGAAATAAATTAATTATTAATTATTTTTTTAAATAGGTTGTTTTTGTTTTAGATGGCATTTATTTCTTGATTATCAATGATATCATCTTCATCATCTTCATCCATATTATCATCATTAAAATATTCAGCCTCCCATTTTGAAGTTAATTCTTCAACAACACCACATGCACCATGCTTCATACCCAAATCTAATTTTTCCATCCATTCATCTGGCACAACAGGTATGAACTCGTTATCTTTTTCTTTACCACCGTTGTTACCATAATTTGCCAACATTTCTGTACTGGTTGGAATAGCAAAAGGTAATAATAGCTCGCTGTCTTTCATTTCCATCAATTCATCTTCATCATCCCAACTTGTTGGACCATTGGTACATTCAGGTACTGTTGGTGAGACTGTGAGATAGATTATGCTTGAAGTATCGCTTCCATCACTCCGTATACTTTCTGTTGAGTAACGTTTTTTCCTTCTTTCTGTATCTTCCTCAAGTTGTAAAATGTATTGTTGACATTCCTCTGTTATTCTTGGCTCATTCACCTCGTAACGATAATTTTTACTAACACGTTTTAATTGAGCAGGATTGACGAGACTGAGTTCTTTGGTTGTTTGAACCAATGTGGCAAAATCGGTCATTTGCGACCAACACATTAATAATTGTAAAAGTTGAATTAATGGTTTGAAATGTGATATCAATGTAATTGATAGGTTATTTGTCCTGACCCAATCCTCAACCGCGGACACATTGAGACGGATTTGCATTGCTTTAGACCTACACAAGTATTTTTTATTTGAAATAATTTTGTTGAAGAGTTCACATGATATAAAGTAGAATAGTTGATTGAGTGTTTGCTCGACAATCATTGGATGAATTCCATAAGTTTGCAATACAAATAAGGTGGATGACAGAAGAGAGGTGACATTGCGAGGTGAAGGTATGCTACGCTGTCTGGGAGAAGAAGGACGGAATGAGGGTAATTTTGATGTGGATGTAGAGGAACTTCTTTTGAGGCTTGCGCCTTTTGATGTAGCAGTGGTGTATTCATTTTGAGGGCTGCGTGATCTACGTACAAATGTTCTAAACACTCTCCATTCACCCTCAAATCTTACATCGTCAATACCAGGGATGGTGTCATATTCTAACATTGATGCTTCTAAAACTCTGTCAAGTCTTCTTTCAGCATCCCTAACCAAAAGTACATATATTTCATGCAAAAGTTCCGAGATTCTTAATTGATATTCCACGGTGGCAGCAACAAGGCCAGTATCTTTTTTCAAATAATACAATAATAAAGTACAATTTGAAATCCAAAATGATAACAAAGTCATATCCTCAGGTTTTGTCTATGCGAGCAAAGATAAATAAATGATAAGTATAACGTAAAAAAAAAAAAAAAAGAATATGTATATATGTATATGTAAAATATTATCAATTGTTATTTTGAGAAAACATACCTTGACAGTTTGGTCGATAGAATCGATAACAGAGAGTAAAAGTGTGTCTAATAATTCAGGACTACTGAAATAATGAGCAAATCTAGTACTTAGGAATATAACGTTTGCGGGTACAGGTTTTTGTGCTTTTGAACGTATTGGTTGTATATTTGTGATGACAGTTTTTAGAATGTGAAGAATATCTTCAGGAGAAAACACAAACATTTGATGTGGAAGACATTGATCCCATAAAAATTCAGTTATAAGTTGTTCTTCTTCTTCTTCTGGTGATTCGTTATCATCAATCCCCAAACTTGATAAATCAATTTCCAAATTTAAAGAACTTTCCATTAACATTCTTTTTTTCATTTCAGCTTCAGCCAATTGTTCGTATAACTTGGATTCATTATCACCACAATATGACCATCTACCTAAACTACCAGCACTTGACCAACTGTCACGTTGAGGATTATGGATGAATATTTCGGCAATTTTTTGATTTTCAGTTGGAATGAAATCAAACACGGTACGACCTTTTGCCGACTTTGCACCAGCATCAGCACCGTTATCCAAAAGTAATTTTACAGTGGAATGATGGTTATTATTCGTTGCCCACATTAAAGGAGACCAACCAACTATGATTTAAAGAGAATTATTAATTATTAGCTACTTTAGTCATTTTTAGTTGTTTTTGGGGGAGAGAGAGGGAAGAAATAAAAAAATAATAACTTACATCTATCTTGAGCATCAACTTTAGCACCAGCTTCTAATAATATATAAACAACAGATTCATGACCAAAACAAGCAGCATAAATTAACGGAGTAGTTCCGTCTTCATCTTGAGCATCAAGATCAATATATTTTTTTGCATTTTCCAACAACTTTGAAACTTGTTCAGCATTACCATTACTTACAACACGTGAAAACATTTTATTTATTTTTGTTCTTTTTTCATCTTCCGATAAAGACTCGTTTGAAATGATGAGAGACTCGTCACCCAAAGGATTAATTATAAATGAATCAACTATTGGTGAGTCTCCTTTAAGCATTTGGTCAAGTTTATTATTATTTTCACTGTTATCTTCCTCGGGTCCTTTATTTATTATTTCAATATCATCAATTGAATCATTTTTTTTCTTGATATTGTTATTATTATTAGGTTCGCTAGGCTTTATGGGTTTTGTAATTTCTTCTTGATTTTTTAAATTTGTATTCCATGGATTATCTAAAATAGCTGCTGTTGCATTATCATTACTGTTGATGCTTTCATTAAATTCTGATATTTTTTTGTTTATTAAAGCTTCTGTAGCTTTGTCAATATGACCGTTCATCATTCTAACATCAACATCTGAATATGCATTATCAAAATTGTGTTGAACTGGAAGTATTTGAGTTTCTGGCATTTTTGTTTAATAAATTACTATGTAAAAAAAAACAAATTTTCTTATTAATTAATTAATTATTATTATTAAATTATTAAAAACTATATAAATAATAATCACTTACACTTTTTTTTCTTATCTAATGTAAAATATACAAAAAAATTTGAAAATTAAATATACAAAGAAAAAAAAACTGGACGGCCGAGATGTTTGAATAATAATAATAATAAAATAATATATTATTATCAAGTATTATATATATATATATTTTTCACCCGAGAAAAATAAATTATAATATCTGTTGTTTGTAGTTGTAGTTATTGTTATTGATATGAAATCAATTCAATGTAAGATGAATTTTTTGTTTTATATATATATATATATATATAATAGGAGTCGTCCAGCGTCCTTGGTTTTTTTTTTGTAATTATTATTAATATTAATTATAACTATTAATATATTATTAACAGGATTTAGTTTGTCGTTAAGAAGTAAAAAAATATAGTTTGACGAAATATTATAGAAAAAAAATTTAAAACGAAGTAAATTTAAAACTAAAAAAAAAACGGAATTTGTTTGCCAAATAAAAAAAAAAGGAATAATACGAAAGAGATTTAAATATTGTAATTGTTTGCCTTTACTTTTTTTAAAAAAAAGAGAAAATAATAATCGTAAAAATTAACAATGAAAAAAAAAAGTTATTTTAAATTTAATTAAAAAAAAAAGTTGTTTTGAAGACGAAAAATATTAATTATAATCTTATTATATAATTAACTGACGAAAAATGAAAAATTTTTTTTTTATTTTTTATTATTAACAAAATATATATATATAATTGTATAATGTATAAATATATAATTGGGGCGAAGGATGTGTAAGAAAGGATATAAATAACAATTTTTATATAATAATAATTTTTTTAATGATTATTATTATTAACAAATATATATATAACCAAGAGCGAAAGGAATTAAAACTACTTTCCTTTGAGACATCCACTGGTGAAAAAAAAGTAGCTAAAATAGGCAGAATAAACTGCGTGCGCACCTTAAAAAATAAAATAAAACCAAGTGACGTCATGCATTAAAATCACAATATATTAAATATTGTCAAACGGTGATATACGGATCATCATTTATAACATATATGGATTTGAATATACTATTTATAGTAACAAAGGTTGCAAATTCTATGTTACACATATGAAACAAGAAAGATAATGTGACCACATGAAACTAATGAATGTAACTAATTGTTCAATGTGTGGTTGTCAAAAATCCCAAATTTAGAATTGTCAGATTCAAAACTTCCTTTTATATATATTAATGATATTTATTTAATGTGCAAAGAAGGAGGAATTTTTAATGTTTGTGCTTAATTAAATTAATTAGTTGCAAATCAATTAATTGGTTATTATTATTATTATTATTATTTAAAAATTTCATATTTTTAGAATTTATTGTTATCATCACTAATTAGAATTAGCTTCCGAACTAAAAATAAAAAAAACAGATATTAAAAATTAAAATAAACAATCGAGGATCTCGGTGATTTGGTTCCGTCCTATTTTCACTGCGTATAAAAAAACCGTATCTTTTATCCGTTTTGATAGTGTGTTATGTATTACCCTAATTTTTTTTTGTGATATATAATAAATATATTAATATTAATATGTTGTTGATAAAAGTTGGCATTTTTCTCCCTTGGATGAAAATTGTGAGTTATAACCTGTTTTTTTTGAGAACAAAGCAAGTTTTCTTTGTTTAACGTTGATGATAATTTTTGATGTTGTTGTGATTCTCTTCTCTTCTTCATTGTCATCGTCCACTAATGTTGCTATTGATGTTATTAATGAATTCAAAAATGCAAGTATCGAAATTTGAAACTTGAATAAAACTATTGAATTGGCTACAATAAGCTAAATCACGTGTGGAGAGGGACACAAAGATTTAAAATGAAAAAAAATACAAGATTGATGGCGTTAAAAAAACCAAGAATATGATTTTTTTTGTCCTGCAAAAAATATATAGAAACGATTTTCGATATATTATATTGTAAAATATAAATTATTACAAAAATTGAAAGAAGGTGGGTAAAAGTAAATTGTTAACAAACCATAACAATCGAATTTCTTTCCGCCATCCCCCCACAACCTTTATCCTAATAGGAAAGAAAATTATGTAAAGAATGAATAAATTAATGGCAATTATTATACTTTCATTGTTGTTTTGTTAGACAAAGCACAACCTTATTTATTTTCAACAACTAGTAACAACTATAATTATAATGGAAATATTTAATGAAGATAATGTTTTTTTTATGCTTAATGTTCCAATTCATTAACTAGCCAATTTCTTCTTCATAATGTTATTTAATAGTTTTCACATGAATAACCCACCAACAAATAATGTACTAAATGATGATGAGTTTTGGCTGGTGAATGTTTATAATAAACTTTTTAAGTTTTTAGTTTGCTTTTTTTTGATTGCTTGGATGTTTGGATAATATTATGATTGGTTGATGTATAATATAATAATATATTATATTATACTGTATAATTTATATTCTTGTTGTATTGGTCGAATTATAATGGTTTCACGAAAATTCGACTTATATTTGCGCTAATTACCGAAATCCACACTAATTTAATATTGATATTATTTATTAGTTTGGACCTTATCTTTATTTCTTCATTTTTTTTTCAATCAATCAAATCATATTTGCTCTCAAAAGGAATTAAGCCACATCTAGACATAATAATAATATATATATAGTAAATAGATATCAATATATACTATTGAGTTGAATTGGATGGAAGGTAAATTGATATTAAAGTGCAAAGCAATGATTTATATGTAATAATAATATTATATATTATAATAATAATTGTCCTTGGTGATTTATTCAATATAACAAAAGTTTGTTTAAATGATTATTATAATTATAATATTAATATATTATATAATTATTTTTATTTAATAAATTAATAATCTTGATTATTTTGATTATTTTTAAAATCCATAACCAAATTTTTCAAAATAACCAGGTACAGTCCATTGTCCCTTCTTGATCATTTTCTCTACAATATCATTAATCTCTGGTTTAGCTTTAACTATATCATCGACCTATATGACAATAGAAACAATAACAACAGATGATTAAATATATTATGTTATATTTATAATTTACAATTTAGTTATTACACTTTTTTAGATAAAGGAAAAAATACTAACTGTAGTATCCTCAAAAGGTCTAGCCTTTTCAATATCTGTCAAGGTTTTTTGCAATTGTTGAAATTCTGAATCAAATCTGGATACAGTTTTTTCTGCATTTGCAACCTATATGATGTTTTCAATAAAAGAAATTATAATCAATAATAATTACAAGCATCTATGTAATAAGAATAATTTTGCCAAAAAAAAACTTACAGCCTTATTCTCAAAAGTTTCAATAATATTTATTTGCTTATCCAAATCAACTTTAGTAGGTTTAAACGATTTGAAAACCTTTTCAGCCTCGTTAACTATTGCTTGATTCTTCAAAATTTTACGATAATGTTCAAAATCTACATCCTTTTTTTGTTCCTTCAATGCTGCTAGATTTCTTTTTGCCTCCTCATTACGTTTTCGAAAAGCTTGTAGTGACAGAACTGTTTCTCGTTTTAATCCAAGCGAAACTGCTACTTTTGACCAATCTATTGCTGCAGTTTTAATGACACTAGCCATATTACTATTGCTATATTATTATTACTACTATTATTAATATTATAATAATTTTTGTAGTTGTTTCTTTTATTTATTTTATAGAGAATTAAAAAAAAAAAATTTTGAAATTTCAGTAATGTTACACTAACGAATATATATATATACCCTAATAACTCTACTATTTGAAGTGGAAAACAATCGTAATTTGCCAACACTGAATCAATTGATTGATCAGTTATGTAATTGCTTAAAGGATAAAGCCAACATAATTTTCTAGAATTCTTTTTTATCCATAGTTAAAAAAAAAATCATATAATATGAAGATGCTGAACGATTAATCTTTAATCTTTGATTTAGTTTTTTAAATGTATATATACGATTCATATAATCATGATATTATTTATAAATAAATTTTGCGCGCATCTATTTTAATCTTTTTTCTGATATATTTTTTTCAATTGCTATTTCACGAACAGTAAAACTAATACAATTATCTTGGGCTTTACGTAGAGAAATAGAGAAAGACGATAAAACCATTGTACATAATTTGCAGTATTGGTAATCAAAACCCAAACCAAAAGCTACAGTGGTGCTTAAAATACCACCACAATCATCACCATTTGGATTAGGTACTTCGTCACTATCAATAATTCATATGATTTATACTGGATGCTTCTCCTTGGACTACCCATTAATTTAATATTTAACACCCTGATCATCTCCAACTGTAATTTCTTGTAATAATATCTTTGTTAAATCATTAATAATATAAATTCTATGGCCAATGTTATGCAGTCAAACCTTGTCACAGCGGATGAACAAGACACATAGGAAAATTTATTTAAAATCCGTTATGACAGTGTGACGAGGTTCGACTGTATGCCGATTATGTCCATTCATAAAGAAAATCCCAAGAAAAGCAAAAAAATACAATGTAATAGTCGGTGAATGTAAGTGTTATCACTTACCATCAATAATCATTTATCAATTCATTTAATTAGAGAAAAAAATATAGATTCCTTTTACGCCATTAAATAAATGGATTACTGGAAGGCTGTTTATGCTCTTTAAAACAATTGAAAGAACCCAAATGTAATTACAATAAAGAGATTCAGCCGAGTTCTCTTCCAATTAGTCTCCTTATCTTTGCATAACAATCTGGGGAAGCCAGTCCAACTTCTTGAATAAAATATATTCAATTTTCCTTGGTCTATTACTATCAAGAAAATACTCGTAAGATAGCACACCCTATTTTTAAAACTACTTTCTGGGGTTCTATGTTGATTATGGGGCCATTGAAAAGATTTTCATGAAAAAATTTTTTAATCTTTTTTTTTTTTTTTAATAATAAATTAATTTAATTGTCAAAATGGTGAGTTTATTTATTATTAGTCATAATTAATTAGAATTAAAAAAAATTTTGATGGATTGATGATCTTTATGAATAGACTACAAAAAGAAGAAATCATGGACGTAATAAACATGGACGTGGTCATGTTAAACCAGTAAGGTGCTCTAATTGTGCCAGATGTGTACCCAAGGTAAAATAAACAAGTATAAAACAAAATCATAAACGTTATTTATAATTATTCTATAAATAACAATTTAATAAATAGGATAAATCTATCAAAAGGTTTTCTATTCGAAACATGGTAGAAAGTGCTGCAATTCGTGATATTACAGAAGCTTCAGTTTACAATGGTTAATAACAACGATCGATCAATCAATCAATTTATTTTTATTTAGAATCTAAAAATAATTTATTTCATCCTTTTAATTTTTTTTCCTCTAAAATAATAGAATATGCACTTCCAAAATTATACATAAAAGTACATTATTGTGTTTCTTGTGCCATCCATTCTCACATAGTTAGAGTTAGATCTCGTCAAGGTCGCCGTGATCGTGCTCCACCACCAAGAATTCGTTATAACAAGGTTTTGATAATTATGATTATTTATTATTATTTATTTATCATTTCGTTTTTTTTTAATAATGTTTGTGTTTTATTTTGAAATGATCAATTAGGACGGGAAAAAGATTAATCCTACTGTTCAACAAAAAAATGCTGCTTAAAAAAACAAAATTTTAGAATACAGTGTTTGAAATATATAATAAAGATTTTTATTTGATTTTAAAATAAAAAATATAACATAGTAATTTATATGCTTGCTTATTCATGAATTATAGTTATCTATTAGTACAGAAATCAATTCATAATTACCTACTAATTTCTATTCAAATATTATATATTTTTTAGATTTTAAATAGTGATTTCAATTTTTTAGCAAACGTTGGTGATTTTTGGTTTGCTTCCTACCATACATAGGCAATAAAAAAATACATTATTAATAATAATAAATATGACGACGACGATGATGATTTAGATATAGACCAACCATTGAAGCATCATTCAACGTTTTAACAAATTGTTTTTCGGATGCCTTAATTTCTCCTTGTAAAGTGGCTATTTCTGATTGATGAATGTCTTCTATTTTTTTTTTTTTTTGAAAAAAATTAATCAATAATTAGAGAGACGACAACAACTTATATATATATATGAGATTTCTTCTAAAGAATTACTTAATCCTTCCATATCTTTATCAAAATCACGCTTTGCTTGTAAAATTTTAAGATGATTTTTTTTCAGATTTTCAAATAATGGTAATATGGCCGACTGTTTTTTGAAATCATTATAAAAATCATTATAACGTTATTATAACAATTATAATAATTGATAGAAATAAGAAAATCACTTCATATGTTTCCAATTCTGATTTTAAATTTCTCAAATGATAAAGTTTCTCTTCTTCATAATCGTCAATTCTACGTTTATAATCTAAAACTGACTTGTCGCTATTTTGAAAAGAAAAAATAATTAAAAATTATTTGGGGGGTTTTTTTTTTAAAAAAATAAATATTTTATGCTTCCTCGATAAAATTAATTACATTAATTCATCATCTTTATTAAGATATTTTAAAATTGCTTCATATATATTTGATTTGCTTGTTTCAAATTGTCTTCCCATAGATTTGCTAATGTAAGATTCTCGTTTTTTAAAGTTTTCTAGTAATAGCAATGATAATCAATATTGTTTCTTGATTGTTGTTGATTGTTCGATGATAATGGCGATTTTTACCAGAAAGCTTTTTCATAATCATTTGATATGTTGGATCGCTATTATATATATATTATTATATGTTGACAATTTGATTTTTTAAAAAATCGAGTTTTGAATTAATAATAGATACTTTTTTGTTTGCGATGCATCAATAATTTCATCTTTAATATGTTTTTCTTTGGTTGGACTTTGTGAAAAATGGTCATTTGATTCTAAAAAAAGTTAGCAAACAAAAAAAAAATTTAATATAAATCAAAATAGAAATATCCATAGTAGTAATTTCTATATAATAACTGTAAGGATCAGTTTGATTCATAGATTTTCCGATCCTTGTTTTACTTTTACTAATGCTGTTAGTTGTAATTGGTTTTGATAAAATATCATTAAAGTTCTTTGTTGCTGTGTGTTGTTGTTGTTGTTTTTGAAAATATCGAGAATTTGAATTTTTTTTGTGCATGGTTGTTGTGATTAATTTTGTATTTGTAAAAATTTTTTTTTCAGACACGTTGATTTTTATACTTTCGAAGTAATGACATACTTTCTATGCATGCCGATCCTAACAGCTAAAGCTGAAGCTCAAATATAGTATAGTGCGTCACAGTAATTGATCTTCCTTTTTAATATTGACATGAGTTAAATTTTCATGTAGCTTTTGAAAAAAAACAATGTAAAAGCTATCGAACTACGTTAGAATTTTTTTTAAGTTCATGTAACAAGAGTCGAGTCGAGTTAAATATTAGCATTAGGAAAATATTATTATTTCCCAAATTATTATTATGTATGAAGTGAGAATGTCGCGCGTACCATCATCAATTTAATTTATTCATGAAAATAAAAATCTTAACGCTTAGCATATCTGTTTGTTCTGAAGTGTTAAATTTAACTATATATTTTCAAGAGAAATAACCTCATATAAAGTTAATTTGGAAATAAGAAAACATCCTTATATTACGATTTGTCGATTGCACATTTTTTAAATGAAAGATTCATCATCGCAAACATATTATCGAAAACGGCTTAATTCTCCAAATAAACCGCAGGTTAGATCTCTTTTCTGACTCTCTTCGTTGTGAAGTGATAGAAAAACTCAAACAGCCAAGAATTGGATAAATTTATTAGGCAAATGATAATAATATATTCACTAAAAAAAAATTTTTATTAAAAAAAAAAAAGAACATTATGAGTATTATTTTTACCAAGTCTATTTCTTTTTTTTTATGAATAGATTTCCCAGATGATGAAACAACCTCTCAGATAGTATTGAGCTTGCTGGTATTTCCAAGTAAATCTTGTTAAATAACTATCCATTGTAGATCGTTTTGATGAATTTACTTTTTTTATATTGATATATCTTTCAATTTTATTAACCAATTTTATTTGCTTGTGGCATTATTTTTCTTGCTGTAATAAAAATGAATGTACAGTTTCAAGACCTTTAATGCTTCCTCAAGGGTTAATGCCATCTTCTCAAATTTGTCAGCAGGTACATTCATTTTATTTTTATATATTTCTGCAAGTTCTTTGATTATTTTATCATCATCTGGAACCTCTCAGACAATATTTTCTTCAGAGATATTATTCATGAAATTGGATTGCATTACATATTGGAAATTATCCAATCAAATTAAAAAATTTGCCGATGATTTGTAAATTTATAATAGTTACACAATGAATTTTATACATTAGTCACGTGGGGTGCATTTATGGAGGGAGTTGGGACTGAAAAAATACCGTGCAGGGAGGGTGTACATTTATCACCAAGTCCTGAGGTCGGGACCAAGACATAGCATGCATTTATGGAGGTCTGACTGTACTAACTTTTTTTAAAAAAATAAATAGACAAAAATAGCAATGAGCATCATTATAGTCAGGGCAAAGTTAAAGTATGGTTACTTATTTAACTCACGCGTCGTTAGATCATTTGTTGAATTATTGGCAAAACGGGAGGTTCGGATAGAATCATTTTAATGTGTTGTTTTGTTTCTTTTGCATCAATCTTAAACTTTCGAAATCCAAATCGAAATTGAGATTCGAATTGAATGAATGAATATTATCAAAATGAAACAAATAAAACTAATAAAGTGAATAAAGCAAATAAAGCAAAGCGATTAAAGCGAATAAAGCAAATAAAGCAAATAATAGTAATTTGAATAAAAGCAAATGAAGCGAATAATTTGAATAAAAACGAATAATTCGAATAATTCGAGTTTGCATTACGAATAGAAACCATGCATTGAAATCAAAAAACAACAATAAATAAACAAAAGTATACTTCCTTTACTTTGGCCTTGACTCAATCGTTCTGGTATTGAACTTGGTTTTCTAATTCTTGGGCTCCAACTTGCATTTTGCATTTTTCTTCGTTTAACTCAGCTAACTCTTGAATATCAATGTAAAACTTATTACTCTATGCGCAAAAATTAGGATTTGGGGCAAAACCAGACAAAGTGAAGATTATAATCATGCTGCAAAGAAATTACAGGGATCAAATGATTTAACATCGCCATTGTACTAATAACATTAGTTTTATTCGGATATCAGAACATTTGAATATTCGTGTCAACCAACTACTTTGTTAAATCTCCCTGAGGAGAGACTCTGTTGGATCTTCTTGATATTGAGAGTGTGTGAAGAAGTGTTGTCCAGCATATATTAACTGGTGTTAATAGTTTGTGTAGATGTATGGGCTCTTGAAAAAGGTGGTAAAATGGAATGGGAAGCTGAGAGCGAACCTAGTTCTGGGACTTGTAATTTGAGAAATTTGAGAATGCTATCATCTTCCAGACCACCAAGAAAATCTCCATGAACTGATTTACAACCCATTTCTGCTGGTAAAAATACAAGTGATTAGGTTATATTCTATTGACACTTCTTCCTGGACTTGGTAATCCATGAACATCTGCATAATTTGAAGATTTTACTACCGCAACTTTTTTATCAATTACCATTTTAGTTTTCCGTTACAATTTACAATAATTTTTTTTTTGTTTAATATTAATCCATAATTTTTTTTATTGTATTGTAGATATTGAATTTTAATTTTCAAATTAAAAGACTTACTACAGTTCTTTATAATTATCAACATAAAGGATAAAGAAGCTAATATATGATCCTGATTTCTTTGAAGAAATGCTTAAAGAAAAGGATCCAGACCTTGATGGGTTTTTCAATATGTTATGTCATCAACTAGAAAGTTTAAGAAATAAACAATTTAGCTTGGTAAAAAATAAAGCTTCATGTATGATTAATGAATTATCAGGATTAGATACTTTGGCAAACATAGGTATTACTTCTATTTATAAAAATAGCAATTAAAGAAAAACAAAAAATTTAGAGTCTCCCAAAACCAGGTTATCTGACAATTTATTATCAACAATTTTTTTATTTTATATTGATCAATTTAATAAAGGTTGCAAAGTTAATAATCTACGTGAAAATAAGAAAATAGATATTGTAAAACTTATTGAATCCATAACACCATTTGTTGAGTTGCCAGAACTTTAAATGAGAATGTAATTGCAGTTCCGGCTGATTTTCCTGGTCAATATTGTATCTATAAAGCTATTACTTTGAAAAGATTATATGGCAATAATATAGATATTTCTAATCAAATACTTCATCTAGGATTTTACATGTATCACTAAATACTAGAATCAACAATAACCATTCTCAACTTCTTTACTGAAAAAACAAGCAGGAAAAAACCAAAAGAAAAGACCAAGCATGGAGAAGACTAGCCACCGTTAATAAAATAGCACAAAAGCAGGCTATAATTTATCTAACTACTCAGAAAAAAGAACCATTGCTGAACTACTGCAACAGCACGGCGAATATTCATACTTGACTGGTAAGAAATTAGGCACTTATATAAAAATGCTTCATGGATATATAAAAATTTTACAAAAAGATTAATATGTTATTTGATGATCTAATAAATTTTCTTTTAAACAACGAACAATCCTTATACTTGTTCATTATAAATTAACTGTTATATTATCTTTCAATATAATAATAATAATAGTAATAATAATAATAATAGAGTTGATAATTATGATGATAATAAATTATAATTTACTACAATTACAATGCTTCAAAGACTTCAATAGGTAGTAAATCAATATGAATCTGGCTTCATTTCACCTACTGAAACAAAAGATTTACAATTAAAATGGGACGACATTTTGTCATTTTAAATGTCTACAAAAAAAAAAAAAAACGATTACTATCAATTAATTATTAATCCCGCCACAGTTATGCTAAGTTGAAGGTTTATTAGCAGTTTCACGAATTTAAAGTTTTGAGCAATTGGTAATGGCAGAGATTTCAAGATATCCTTCAATTGTTTTGGAACTGCCTTTTTTTCAAAAGTTTTTTAAGGAAACATTTCAAGTTAACTTCTTTCTTGTCATAGCCATATTAAAATTTTACACAAAATATTAAAGAACGTCCAGAAAAGGTTCACATTCAATTTGGTTGTAAATGGTCAGGTCATCAGCATCATTACTAAATAAACACTGATCTATTATTGGTAACAATAAAAGATAATAATAGTATTAATAACAATAGTAGTGACAGTAATAATAGCAATATTATCATTAACCATAGAATTCGATTATCAACTCACTGTTATTACTATCTGGTTAAAAACGAGATTCAATCATTAAATTCAAAACTGATAGATTTGAAATGATGCTTTGATGAAAGAAACTCTAAAATTTAAGAAAATATTTATATAGATGTAAATTTAAATTTATAATAATAATTAGTTGCATATTTATAACAAGGACAAAAAAATATCACCATTTAACATTTCTTTGTATTAATACATTTATTAAACATTTTTTAATTATTATATTATTAACATAAAAAAACTTTAAATTTCATTTTCATCCTCATTCTCATCAACGCTGCTTGTTTAAATTACATTCTCTTTTCCTCCTTGAATCTTTTCCATCTTTCTTCTCTAGCCGCCTTCTTTTTCTCTCTAGCCTTCTTTTCCTCCTCTTCTTTCAGAATTTGTGCTGCATTGTTTTTAAAATACTCCTTTAAATTTTTCTTTTTCCTTTTCAATGCCTTAGGAAACTTTCTCAACTTGAATTCTTTATTTTTCAAATGTCTACTTCTATTCAACAACAATTGATAATGTTCTACCCAATTTGGCCATTGCAATCCTTTCACTAAATTAGGCAATTCACTCATGTTTGTCCTCTCCCAATATATCTTGATCTTACTTTCTCCTTCCACCTCTAATCGATTTTTTGATAAATCTTTAAGGATTGAACATAAATTAACAACGCTGTTATCAAGAACACCACTGGCAGCATTAAATTGCTCCTCTTTTTTATCTATTCTGCTGAGTATTTTTTGATATGCTTTTGTTTTTTCTCCAATTTTCTTTTCATTATTTAATTCTGCTGCTATATTGATATTATTCAACATAATTTTTTTCTTTGATTTCTTCTTGGCAGCTTCTTGAAGATTGTATAGTAATTTGTTGAATGTTGTGATCATTGAAGAGTAACTAGAAAATCCTGATACTGCTACAACTGGCAACCAATGATCTTTACGCAGTGTATGTGGCCTTAACCTTTCATCTTGTATTTGATCAAGTGCTTTATTCTAATTTAATATGTACATGTAATTTTTTTTTTATCAATGCACATTGTATTGTAATGGTTTTTTTATTTGTGAAAAATTGAATAAAATAATTAAATAAAATATTTTTTATTAATTTATTTACATTATTACATCCTTTTTGAAAATTTGCACAATTATTATTATGTGTCTTTTGTTTCAGTGTACAAGGGAGAATGTTGAAAGATGACTTTTAAAAATACCTGTAATGCTCTACCAATTGTAATTAATACTTGCGATGTTTGAAGGTGTTTATAAAGAAATATTTGATCTATTCTTCTCTTACTTACAAATTGTAAAAATGACATTTTTTTAAAAAAAAAAAATTCTGATGATCGGCGAGTATACCGGGTATACCGTTGGTTGGTACTTGCTTTGAAGAAATTTTCAATCTGTACGAAGGTTCTAATTAGTATATTCAGGGGTCCTAGTGTTATATTTTCTTCATTTACTAATTATTATTGTTAGATGATAATAAATATAATAAATATATCGGATTGATTGGACTTTATATAATAAAAAATAATTTACATAATATGAATTTTATAGAACAATTGATTTTTTTTTTTCAGATGAAACTATTATTATTATTATTATTATTATTATTATTATTATTATTATTATTATTATTATTATTAGTTATTATGATTATAGTTATTGTAATTAACTCTTGTTATTAGAACCACCACCATATTTTAAATGAAATTCTTGCTCTTTTATCTCATCAATTTTTTTGAAAAGATATTCAGCCTTTCCTAATTTATGACCCGGTTGAATATCAGTTCCAGTCCATGTGTCAGGTATAATTCTTGTGGGAGCATTTAATTGACGCAGAATTGATTCACTGGTTGATGGCATATATGGGTAAAATAAAGCAGATAAAAGGTAGATTAAATTTACAGCTAAACCAATCACTGATGCACACTTATTTGGATGTTCTTTGAAAAGTGTATTATCAAATTTAGAATCTTGTAGAAATCCATTTCCTTGACGAGAGATATCCATTGCAATCTCCAAACCAGCTCGTAACTTAACAGCTTCAAGTGACTCAACATAACTCGTTAGTGATAAATTAATATTTTTAATAAATTCTTGTTCAGCCTCTGAATCCACAGTATAAGATGGAATCACACCAGTATATTTCGAGTTACTAAATTTAATAACACGGTTGACAAAATTACCCAAATTTGCAAGCAGTTCAGTATTATTTTTGGAAATGAATTCTTTCCAAGTGAACATGGAATCACTTGTTTCTGGGCGAATCATAATTAAATAATATCGCCATACTGAAACAGGAATTCCGGTATCTTTTGCATCAGTTCCAAAAACACCAACATTACGTGATTTAGAAAATTTGGTATTTTCATAATTAAGATACTCTATTTGTTTAATAATAATCGATTAGTATAAAGGCGTTAATTAACTAGTAATTAAATTAATAATTTTCCTTTTACTTACCAGTAGTATTTATATGATGTAATAATGTCCATTTATCTTTTGTTCCAAGTAAAGAGCCAGGAAAAATAACTGTGTGAAATGGAACATTGTCTTTGCCCATGAATTGATATAATTTAACCTCTTCGGGATTTTTCCACCATTTTTCCCACTCTTCAGTATAGTTTGCAGTAATAGAAAGATATCTTTTTTTTTTCAAAAAAATTTTTTAAAAAATTTTTAAATAAAAAAAAAGCTTTTACAATTTTTTTTTGAAAATATCAAATGATTGTTTACCCAATAGGAGCATCAAACCATACATAGAATACTTTATCTTTCATTTCTTCAAGAGGTACTGGCGTACCCCATTTAAGATCTCTTGTGATACAACGTTGCCTCAAACCTTCTTTTAGCCAAGATTTTGTAATAGTTTTACCATTTAAAGTCCAGTTTCCTTCAATAGAAGTCTTTTCCACCCAAGATTCGATGTCTTTTTGTAAAGCAGCCAAATCCAAAAACATATGAGTTGATTCTTTTGTGATTGGTCTACTTCCATCAGTTTTACACCTTGGATTAACAAGATCAATAGCATTCAAAAGTTTACCACAGGAATCACATTGGTCACCACGTGCATCCTATAATAATTTATTTCTTTTTTTTAGTAAACTTTAAAAGTTGTCTTGATATGATATATATAACCTTTTTAAATTTAAACATTAATTAAATCAATTGACACACCTCATATTTGCATTTTGGATTTGGACAAGTCCCTTCAACAAAACGGTCTGCAAGGAATCTATATAATATAAATGTTGATGAGTTTTTAACATGTAAAAATTTTATTTATTTTTAAATAAGTAAAAGTCTTACCGTTTACATCCTTCGCAAAATAATTGTATCACAGTATCTTTAGTAAGATAATCATTTTTATGAAGTTTTAAAAATATATCCTGAGAAATTCTATATTATCAATAATAAAATTTAAAAGATTATTATTTTTCTTTATAAGAAGTGATCAAAAATATTACACATACTTTGTTTGATGATGTGTAGTAGTTCGTCCAAAATAATCAAAGTCAATTTCAAACCATTTGTAAACATCACTATGTATTACATTATACTTGTCACAAAGTTCCTGACAAGAAATTCCCTCTTCTAAAGCTTTCGTTTCTGTAGCAGTACCATATTCATCTGTACCACAGATATAAAGTATATTATAATTGCGAGCACGCGAATACCTAATATTTACAATGTATATAAATACTTCAACATGTCATCATTATTATATAAAAAACTGAGAATATTAAAACTTTACCTAGCAAATATATCTGCACTTAAAACACTTCCAATGATATTACCTAAATGTGGGACATTATTTACATAAGGTAAAGCACTAGTAACTAGAATGTTACGTTTTCCTTTAATGGGTACTCTAAATATATATGTATTTATATTAAAATTAATAATAAAGAAAATATTTTATTTTATGAACTCAATAGTGATTTACTTTATCTCTCTATTTTTAAGATCTAGAAATACTTCTGAATTGATTTTTTGCAAATTAGTATCCATGTTAATTTGTTTAATTTAAATTGATTTAGTTTTTTTTTTTTTATTGATTCTGTATGTTTCCAAATTTGGATTGATTTTCAACTCCCAGTTCGTGTTACAACCTTGGATTGAATTCATTGGTTTAGTGGGGAGGGTGATAACCAAGTTTCGATTATATCATTTATTCATGATAAATTATATATTAAGTCAATAAATTGTTAATGAAAGGTTATGTATAATAAAGGTTAAGCGCCAGGCTGGGATCATAAGAGGTTTTTCTCGTAGTCAGTACAATAGAGTAATTTTTTTATCCCTTTTCAATGGAATTTTCTATGGTTGGTTACTCGTTCTTACAATGCCAACAAATTTGGGTAAAAGATATAAGATTGACATTATACTGGATATTTGATATGGGGTGCGTGTAAAGTCGCGATTAAAAATTTTACATGTTACACATCAAATACAGATTTGGCACGTGACTCTAATTAACGAAAGAATTGGACAACGATACTATATCTCTCTGGAAATTTTCGAAAGAAAAGGAAAATTTTCATTTCACAAAATTGATTGCATTGTATAAATCTTTTGATCATTGATCATGATCACTCTCCCGATTTTTTTTAAAACGTTCAGAGGTTGTATTTATAAGTAAAAAAAAAAGTGAAAAAGAAAACACTCGATTAAAATCAAGCCTTTTCCAAAAATGTGTTGTTAAAGAAAATTAATTAAGCTTTTTTTGAAAAAAATCCTCTCCTACTACTAAAAA
>CAJVPN010000713.1:0-22448 GCA_910592215.1 Entrophospora candida
TGAATTATTGGTAGAATATGATGTTTTTATTGAAGAATTTTTGAAATTGGATAAAAAGTAATATTAATTAATCAATTTCAATCAATTAAATGCATATGCAAATATATTAAGAACAGTTTTTAATAAATTAATTATAGATTTCAAGATATTATTTCAGATATTGCCAAAAAAATGGGTAATGGAATGGCTGATTATGCAAAAAATGCAGCATATGAACAATATGGAGTTATGAGTATTAAAGATTTTGATTTATATTGTCATTATGTGGCTGGATTGGTTGGATTGGGTCTTAATGGTTTGTTTGTTGCAAGTGGTTTAGAAAGTCCTGAATTAGCAAAAAGTAGTGATCTGTAAGTTACATAATATATACCTTTCTTGTTGTAATCATCATCTAATTATCATTTATTCAATTTTTATTAGTGCAAATATAATGGGACTTTTTTTACAAAAAGTAAATATCACTCGTGACTATCTAGATGATCTTCTTGAGAATAGAAAATTCTGGCCTAAAGAAATCTGGTCACAATATGTTAATGATTTATCAGATCTTAAAGAACCTGGATATGAAACAAGAGCTCTAGACTGTTTATCCGCCATGATTCATAATTCTCTTGAACATGTACCACAATGTCTAACTTATATGAGCCAAATTAAAAATCAAAGTGTCTTCACATTTTGTGCCATCCCACAAGTAATGGCTATTGCAACTATGGCTTTGTTATTTAGAAATTATAATGTTTATAAAGGCGTTGTTAAAATTCGTAAAGGTGAAGCTATAAAGGTGATTCATTCATTCATTTTTTTATGGTAAAATTTTAAATTAATATAATTAATATATAATTAATTGGCCTATTTGTATATTTATATTTTGTTAGTTGATTTTGAAAGCCACAAATATTTATGAGGTAGCAAATATTTTTATGGAATTTACAAAGGTAATTATTCAAAAGAATAATTCAAAAGATCCAAATTTTATGAAGATTAGTGTTGCCTGTGGTCAGGTAAGGAAAAGAATATTATTATTGTTAATCTTTTCCATTTGTTATTTTCTATCATTGCATTAAATTAATATCATATATTATTTATATAGATTAAACAATGGTGTCATACTAATTTACCAGATTTGGATAAATATAATTCTGGTACATCCCAATTGAAACCTAAAGATTCACAAAATGATAATGATTTATTGATTTTCTTTAGTTTTTTATTATTAGCATTTACCGCTTATTTATTATATTATTGTAGGGAATATTTTTATTATGATGGATTAGAAATTTTAGATTTATTCTATTCATCATAATAATTTTTTGATTATTCTCCTCCTTACTTTCTTATTCTTATCAGAATAAATTTTTTTAAAAAAAATATATTATAAAAAAATTATAATATATAACGATGATCCGTAAACTTGTAAAAAGGGGCGAGGCCTTTTTTTTGGGGTTTACAGGACTTTAGTTTGTGCAGAAAAGATTTTGTGTACGTAATTTTTGGGAATAATGGATATGTTGTGCGTGAATTTTAAATTGAAATTGACACACAACAGATACACAGTGAATCTCGGTTTAGCGGACCTCAATTTAGCGGATGCTAATTAAAAATCTCGGTTTAACACCTTCTCGATATAACAGTTTCTCGAAAATTTCCCAAACTTCAAGCTGATGCTATCCCAAAATATACATTTAAATATCAAGTTTCATTAATACTAATGATTTATTTTTTCGCTTCAAGTATTCTTTCCTGAATAAATGAATAATAACAATAACTTATGGAATCTAAAAATTTTCTATTTAATTACCATCACTAAGTCAATGATGATAAAAATCACTAAAAAATATAAAGTTTTAATTCAATTTTGGCACGAGTGAATTGATGTATCGTAGTGAATCTTTTTAAAAATTACTATTAGTTTCTTTGTGACAATTAATGTAAATGGGTATCTGGATATTTTTGTCCAAGGAGTGTATAATAAATATGTTGTGTATGTTATTATTTAAAAAGATTTATCTGTATTATTAATTGTATTGATTTTTCAATTATTATATTTATAATTGAAAAGAAAAGAAAAAGGTTGTTTATTATTATTATATAAATATTTCTTTTCTTTTGGTATATATACTATATATATATAAAATATTTAAAAAAGTTTATATATGAATATGTACAATAATATTGATTATACTATTATTATTATTTCGTATGTTTGTTAATTTCTATTCTCATATTGATAAATTGTTATCTTAATTACTAACCAACCAATTAATTAACCAGTACCTTGATCAACTATATATAAATATAAATATCTGTTTCTCTCTTTCTATAATATATAAATCATTAAATAATATGTATTATTATTATAATTATTATTTTAAGAAAAAGAATGATAATTTGATATTATTAATAAACTAAAACTAATAAACCAATAATAATAATAATAATAATAACAATAATAATAAAACAAAATAAAAATAAAATAAATTGTATCAAAGTTTTTGCTAATTCTCCCCCCTCCACCTCTTTTATTTCAAACATCATCTATTTGTTGTGTTGATGGAGAGAAATCATCTCTTTGATTTTTTCTTTCAGGCCTGGCTCTAGTAAATTTATTATTATTCTTACTACTACTATTAATATTGTTACTAATATTGATGTTACTACTATTACTAATATTATTACTATGGATATTATTTGTTGATATTTCATTTATGATAGTACTATCATTATTATTATTATTGGTATTATTGTTATTGATGCTACTAGTGTTTGTATTATCAGATTCCAAAGGTCCATACTGTTTTTCATAACGATTCACTTTTGCATGCATTTGAAATAAAAGATCTTGAAGACGTTCCATCTCTTCTTCTAAAACTATACTTTGTTTTCCTGTTTCTATTATATATATAATGTATATCATACATAAATTTATTATTACAAGAAATTATTGTTAATGTTTAATAAATTAATCATCATACTTTTAATTGCAATTTTCAACTCTTCAATAACTTTTCTTTGCAAAGCTATCTCCACTTCATATTGTTCCACGCGTCCTTGTCGAAGTTGTCTGCCTAATTCTTCATTTTCATTTTGTAATGTTCTCAATTTCTCTACAAGTTTCTTACCTGTAATACTTTGGAAAAAAATAATAATTTAAACAAAATAATTGAATATATAGGTAAGTGTACACGCACACATATATAATGACATACCTATTAGGTGTAAATCCTACACCATCCAACTCTCTCTTTAAATTTTCAATTGTTTTATCTTTTTCTTCTAGTTCCATTTTCATAGTACGAAATAAAGCATTAATAGCAGGATCAAGAAATTTTTTCCGGTAGGCTGGTTCATAAGAAAATTCAGGTGCAAGTGTTTGAGATAATGTTTGTAATTCACCCTATTAAATAATATATTAATATATTAATTATATGCACATGTGTATGCATATATGCATTTTAATTAATCAGAGTAATTAAATTCTTTTTTTTTTTTCCTCAAAAAAACCCTCCATCATTACCAATAGATTTTGAACTTCTTCTTCCTTTTTAACTAATTTGATTAACAAATCTTGTTGCGAAAGATGCCCTAAATTTTGTAACATTTGAAGTTGATGAGATTGTTGTGACGATGTAGAAGAAATAGAAGAATTTTTCTGGTGAGTATTATTAATAGTTGAAGTGGTATTATTATTATTAATCCTAGTATTCCTATTGTTATTATTATTATTATTATTAGCTTTATTATTATTGTTAATGTTATTGTTAATATTATTATTGTTAGTGATATTATTAATATAATTATTAATCGGATCATTATCAATCATAATATTGTTGGTGTTCATAGCATTTAAAGTATTTGTTATTGGTATAGCAGGTGAAGAGATCCTTTTATTCTTTAAAGGTGATGATTGTGCAAAAGATTCTGTTTTAGTGTCACCACTGCCACCACCACTACCTATCGACATATTTAAATAACTTGGTGGAGCCGATGGAGAGTTAATGGTATTGGTATTTATTAGAGTTGTTAATGATTTTGTTGGTGTTGAAGATAATTTTGGAAATGCTGTTGTTAAACTTTGATTGGGTGAATTTTGTGTTGTAGTAATTGCACGAACTAAAATTAATTGAAATTGTTATTTCAATAAATAGGAAAAAAATAAATAAAATTATTTTTAATATTTTTTTTAATTCTTTCTTCACCTGAATTACCACTACCACTACCATTACTACTACTACTACTATTATAATTTATATTACTATTGCTATTGTCATTATTATTACTACTACTACTGTTGTTATTATTATTATTATTATTATTATTATTATTACTATTGATACTATTACTATTACTAATATTGTTGTTGATGTTGATGTCGTTAACGCGATCACCAGAAAAATCTGGTTTATTCTAAAAATCAAATTAAAATAACCAATATTAGTTGAAAACCAATATCATATATAATTAAAATTTAAAATATTCAATGTACCTTTTTTAATTGTTCATTAATGGCAGTAACACGTTTTTCTTTTTATTCATTTATTTTATTTTTTTCCCCATTTAAAAAAACATTGTTTAGATTTTCCTTCAAATGAAAAATAAAACAAGCCAATTTTTTAAAATGGATTCAAAAATACCTTCAATTGGTGAAGTTGAAATTCTTCTTTTCTTTTGAGGTGAAAAGGGCCCCGACATTTTTATTTTATTTAAGTTTTTTATTCTTTATTTAGAGTTTGTTAAATAGTGAGTTAAAAAATTCTTGTGGTTTTTTTGAATGCTATTTTGGTACAATAATAGTGTATGTGTGGATTTTTAACTGATAATTGATTGGCTAGTGGTTGCGTATTTGTAAAAAACTCCGAGAATAAAGTTTTCAGGGCCTTGTTCTGTTGTAGCCATGTCCCTATTTATCAGTTAAAAAGTAAATAATAATAAACATGTAGAAAAATGTGACACATGCATCAAATATTTAAAAAAAAAAAGGAATTCTTCCTCTCTCTCTTTTTTTCCTATCATTTTTTTAATTTATATATATATTTAATTCTTCGACATGAGTGATTGGCAAGATCGTGAACAACCTGATACTTTAGTTTTATTTGATGTGGACGGTACATTGACACCAGCTAGAAGGGTAAGCTGACCGACTATATATCTATATTAAAATCATAAAAAGAAGAAAGTAAAATTGTTTATAAATAAAAAATTTTTTTTAGCAAGTCACTCCAGAAATCTCAGATTTGTTGAAAAAATTAAGAAAGAAAGTAGTCATTGGATTTGTTGGCGGATCAGATCTTGTTAAACAAATAGAACAACTCGGATCAAACGGTAATGATTGATTGACTGATTGATCGTTTTAAAGAAACAAAATTTTCTTTCCTGGAAAATTACTTATTTAATTTTTTTTAGTTCTCAATGATTTTGACTTTGGATTCTCTGAGAATGGACTTACTGCTTATAGATTAGGAAAACAACTTGCTTCTCAAGTATTTATTAATAACTGATAATTGATAGTTGAATGCTTTCTTCTTTCTAACCATAATTATCTTTTTTTCTTTAAATTAAAAGAATTTTATTGAATGGATAGGAGAAAAGAAATACTCTGCGTTGGTGAATTTTATTTTAAGATACATAGCAGATATTGATTTGCCAAAGAAACGGTATTATTATCATATTTTGAAATTGTTCAAACCGGGGATTTTATCAAGTGAATTGATCATTTATCTTTTGTGTTTAGTGGTACATTTGTTGAATTTCGTAATGGAATGATCAATGTGTCACCAATTGGACGTAATTGCAGGTATTTTATTTTATTTTATTCTTTCATTCAAAAAAGAATATAATTCAATTTTAACATCAATTTTTTTATTAGTGTTGAGGAAAGGAATGCTTTTGAAGAATATGACAAGGTATTTTATAAAGAACATTTTAGGCGATTCTCTCATTATTTATATATTATCATTATTAAATATATATCTTTTTATTTAGATTCATAATATTCGACCTAAATTTGTTCAAGCATTAAAAAATCAGTTTCCAGATTATTCTCTTACATATTCAATTGGTAAATAAATATAATATTAATTTCATTAGCAAAAGATTAATAGCAACATTAAACAATAATAAAATAAATAATCTAGGTGGACAAATTTCTTTTGATATATTTCCTACTGGATGGGATAAAACTTATTGTTTAAAACATGTTGAAACCGAAAATTTTAAAACCATACATTTCTTTGGTGATAAAACATATCAGGTATACTATATTATATGAGAAAGAGTTATATTGTATATGTAAGTTATTTAATTATGTTAATACTAATACTAATATTTTATTTTAGGGAGGAAATGACTATGAAATTTTTGTGCATCCCAAAGTTACAGGACATTCAGTTAAAAATCCAGATGATACAAGTAGAATATTAAAAGAATTATTTAATATCTAATATTTATTATTTGGTAATATTTAATATTTAATATAATTGTTGTCACAATGTCTTGTTGTGAAATGTTTTTTACCATTATTTCTATAAGTTTCTTGAATCAATTCATAGAAATATTTATAATACCATAATAAATTATCATATTTGCCATCATAATCATAACTATTACTGTTACTACTATTATTATTAGATAATGAAATTTCATCATATTCTCTTAAAAAATAATAAACTGCTTCAATGGTTGCCAAATAATTTTCATTTTTGTTCTGATATCTCCAAAATAATGTTTTTTGTGGTTTAATTGTGACTTTTCTCAACTTTCTAAATGTTGGATTCTTTTTGGTCATAGAAATTGCTTGTCTCCATGTACCATCAACCACAATCAATTTATCAAATGAATCTAAAGAAATATCTTTTAATAATTTAGCATCCTAAAAAAAAAATTAATAAAAAAATATAAATATTTGAAACCTTTAACCAATTAGCATACTAAAAAAAAACCACTTTACAGGATCTGGAAATAATAATAAAACTCTATCTGGATTTGTTATCTCTGGAATATTTTCATGAGAATAAATTTCCACATCATCAGGTGCAATTAATTTAGCATGGGGAGCTGTTGATTTACCATCTAATTCTTGGTCATGCTTAACACTAATAAAAATTAATATAGATAATTAATAATATTATTATTGTTATTATTATTACTCAAATATTAAATATATTACTTACATATCAATTTTAATTGGTAATTTTAACTTTGGTATAAACTTTTCATCATCTTTTCTGATTCCAACAATTTTATAACAATAATAACAGTAATATTTTACAGGTTTATTACATAGTTTGCATGGAATTCTATCATTATTTTTATAATTATTAATTAAAATATCTATTGATGAAATATTTTCAAACTTATCAAATGGAGAAGTTGGTGTTTTTTTTAATCTTGTTGTAGATTTGTTATTGTTGAATGGTAGTGGTGGTATTAGTGAATTGTATTTTTTTAAATTTTGCTCTGATTTGTGAAGTGATAAAGTACCAAATAAATCTGTTATAGAGTCTTCTTCTGATAGAGAAGATATTGGCAAGATTGTATTAAATACTTTTTTCATAATTAAAATAAGTACATAAATAAATTAATTAATTAATATAAATGTTATTTACATATATCATCAATATTCAATTTAAAATTTAATTCATTACCTTGTTCATTTTGATTCATTATTATTATTATTTTAAAAAATAATTTTTAGCTTTATTAATAAGTAAGCGATCACCAAGAATTAGCCACAAAACAATATTATCTTGATTTTTCAATCCTTGTATATATATTGATTGGTCCAATCTTTGAATTTATCTCTGACAAAATGGACGAATGTTACTGTAAAGGGTTTAATATCCATAACACATTTAATCAATTCTAGTAGCTATTAGTCATATATTAAGTCCATTTTAATCGTTACTAAATTAGGGGTTTACCCTCTATGTTAGCAACCCTGCAAATAAATTTAAACCATTTTGGACAGTTATGATTTTTTAATAATCCTTGACCATGTTGGCAATTAACATCCCAATTTTGTACCGGTGTAAATTCTTTTGACATCAAATAGGTTAAGCAAACTATTAACTATCATTATATTTGATTTATTCATTAATTTAAGAAATTCATATCACAAAAGAAAAGATATCAAGGAATTCAACTGCAAACTAGTACAGCTTTGGAAACTATCTGCGATAAATCTACGTTAACATATTAATTAATATGGAAAATGTTTTTGATAATACAATGAAATTAAAAATTAAATTAAACCATCCGACGCAGTTGAAGTTATCACCAGAAGCGATTTCATCGGACCCCAAATACATATTTTTTTCTCGCCAACCTTTAATCGATTTCTTAGTCTTTTTTATTTCCTTTGTCTCCTTTATTTTTTTCATCATTTGTATTTTCATCTTCCACCACCACCTTCATTGCCTTCTCTTCCTCCTTACTCTTATTGGCCGGCGGACCATTACCTTGCATTTTTAATACAACACACCCACCATTCCATTCAGGTGGTTTACTAGATTTAATGTAGTCTTTTAAATTAATTAAAATTTTATCCATGACACTTTTATCAACTACTTCTTTATGAGTATTTTTATTGTTGCTAATAATGATATTTAAATTATAACCTTTTGATAGAAACTCAATTGCTTTATTAATTTTATGTGACAAATCATTCTCGCTGATCCTCCAACCAAGTTTTAATTCTTTATGGATATTTTGTGGTAGATGACTACTTTTTGATTTGACCTTTGATGATCTTCTTTGTGCCTCATAAAATTCTTTTTTCTTGATCAATTTGCAAACCGGGGGAATTGCTGATTTGTTTACTTCAACTATACAATATTGTGATCTATCCAACGATGATAATATTGATCGCAAAGATTTTATACCTACAAGAATACCTTGTTCATTAACATAATTCACCGAATCTGATGATATCTCTTCATCTATCCTTGGTCTACTTGATAATGAATTTGATGAAGAGTATGATGAATATTGTTGATAATGATGATGATAATAATAATAATGATGGTGGTGGTGGTGGTTGTTTAATTTGATTTTGTTGTTTAATTGATTGACATTAATAATCAAATTATCTTTTTTGTTATAATTATTAAATTTGAATATAAAATTATTAAATGTTCTCTTCATTTTTTTTTTCTAAAGTTTTGTGTTACCAATGTCGTGATCTACATGTCAAAAAACATCAACAGTCAAAAAAAATATTTTTTTTAATTTTCAAACCACGCGTATCTTTATCAAAAAAAAAATTGTTTAATTAATATTTTTTTTCCAACAATAATGTCACGAAAAGAACTTAATACTTGTTATTTTTATTCTTCTTTATCTCCATTCTCGCCTATTGAAAGTTCCTCAGTCCATAAAAATTTTGAAGAAAAAACTGGTTATTTGTTGTCTACTATGAATAATTTTTTAAATACTAATGTCAAAGGAACCAAAGATATAGTTTTACCAAATTACAAATATCAAGAAGAACCACCATCTTCTCTAATCATATCATATCATAATACCATAACTGATAGGTTCCATTTAACAAAATTGAACAGTAACCTATCAGTCTCTCTATTTGAAGAAACGTCATCACCACCACCACCATCACCACCACCACTATCATCATCACCATCATCACCACCATCATCAATTTTTGATGGGTCAGAAAAATTTTCTCCGGCCTCTTCCCCAAAAGTTAATAATTATTATTATGTTGAAACTGATTCGCCATTAATTTCAACGCCACAAATCAGTACACAAAATAATAATAATTTGTGTCATCATTCATCACAATCCAAACTCTTTTTTGACAACAAATATTTTGGCAACGTTAATGATCGTCAAAGAACATTTTCTTATGATACAAATAATAACACAATCTCACATGTAAGTATTCCGAATATATCTATATATGCATATTTTTAAAAAAATGGATGTATTTAAATTGAAGATTTATTTATTATAGGACGATTTATCACAAAACACAACCAATGACATTTCAAATAGCAATGAAGAGAATAGAAACATCAAAGCGTTGGAAAATGATGCATTGGAAATGCTTATTAGATTGAGAGACAGCGAGAATGATGGCTCCGTTGATAACGGATACGATGAAGATGATAATCGATTACACAATAGTGATGATGATGCTGCCGCAGAAATGCTTGTTAGATTGAATAATAGTAATGTAGTTCATAATAATAACAAACTAGGTAACGAGGAAGAAATGGACATTGGCAATGAAAATCAAGAAAACTATAAGCAGAATGAATTAGGCTATAGTGATGATGATATGGAGATTAATTCTAGAATTGAAATGAAATCTGATGTCGGAATAAATAAGAGTCATCTAGAAATAGACAATCATAATGTATTAGGAAATAAGAAAATATTGTCAAAAAGTAATAGAGGACTAACAAATAACACAGGAAAACCATTATATTCTTATGCTTCGTTAATTGGACAGGCAATTTTGCAGTCACCAAGAAAAAAACTAATCGTTAGTGACATTTTTAAATGGATATCAAATACTTATCCTTATTATTCAACAATTAAAAGTTCATCATGGAAGGTAAAAAAATTTTCTCGCCTAAATTATATATATATGTGTGTGTGTGTATATGAATTGATTATAATGAATGATATAATTGATTCATAATAAAAATAGACTTCGATTCGTCACAACTTATCAAAGCATGAAATGTTTATTCGGGTAGAAAATGATAATTCTTCAAGAGCATGTTGGTCTGTTAATCCTGATTCAGAAAATTGTTTCGTTGATGGAGTATTTCACCCGGATGTAATTAATTCATATTTATATTTTTTACAAATTTTAATTTTTTTGTTTCTGATATCTAAAATTTTTTTTGTAGATGCTTCAGTACACAAAAAAAGCAAAAAGAAAAGAAAAGAAGTCGAAGGATTAAAAATTCTTATTAAGATTTGGAAATAACTCGTGAAATAAAAATTCGAATATTTTTATTTTTTTTTTGGAAAAAAGGTGATTTGAATGTGTAGTCTAGTTTTGGCAGAACGTTAGATAGTTAATGAATTATTTTTTTAATTAATAAAAAAACTGTAAATTTTAAAAAAAAAATCCAGTCGTGATGCAATCCGCAAAACCAGGTGATCTACACATTTTTAGATGTGTAACGGTAAAAATACTGCGGATTGCATGAAATATTCGACCGAATATTAAAATTTCCATAATAATAAATATCAGTGGTTACACGAAATTCTTAATCCGTACGAACAGCTTTAACATATTCATGGACCTTACAAACTCCACTTTATCACCAACAACTGCTGGTGATGCTGTAGAAAACCGAACATCATTACTTATTGATCCAAAAACTCCAGCAGAATACGCCTTAACCATATTATATAGACAATTTGCAAAGATTGCCGAAAAGAAATTAGAATTCATAATAAAAAATAGTAGTGCGGTTGGTATATTATTTTTGATCGTGTACAATTTTTTATTTTAAACGCTAATACAAATAATATTTTTTAACTTGGATAATCTATAAAAACATTTTAGGATCATGAAATTGATTTCTTTAGCATTTTGGGTTCTGGTGTCGATACAGCTTTTGACAAATTGTTAAATTCCCTGGGTTATATAGCTAGACACAAACCTAGGCCTGTCATTGACACAGTAATGTATTGGAGAAAAAATAAAACGCAATCACATAGACGTCATTTGTAATCTTTTATTATTATTACCATTACTTTTGAGATATACAGAGAGATGGATCTGTAAAAATTTTAATAATAATTCTGTGAACATTTGTTTATAAAATAGGAGTGATACCATATTGATGAGAAGAGATTTTCAAATGGCAGAAGAAGAGCGGATTGGGGTATGTGACTTATTGGGAATAATTGAATTTAGAACTATACCATTTTAGAAATTAGTTTATGATTCTTTTTTTTTGATTAGGAGTTTGAAAGGATCTTATATATATATATATATATATTATTGATTCAAAATTTTTATTTATTAGAAAACTGTATTAGTGAATATGTTTATAAACTCCTTGTTGATCTCTCAATATTTATTTGACTTTATAAACTATTATTTATTGTAATAATAGTAATGTATATATAAACATTTTTATTTTAATATTTTAATAGCAAGCTACACTATATATTTTGGCTCGTACACTTATTGAAATAGTAAAACAATTACAGCCGGAAGCATTAAAAGAAGATATAGGAAAAACTTTGGAAGAAGTAGTATTTAAACCAATTCTGGATTGGAAACCGTATGTTTCTAATGACGATGTTGATAACATTTATTCAACCGTTTCATCATTATTAATTCATTTGCACTACATAATATTGTTAGTGAAGATGTTTCAAGATCAAAACATAAAGATGCAAATTTTACCATGTTTTCAGAACTTATTGGTTGGCTTTCTAAAATACGATTTTGTACTGTTTCTGACCGATTCACAGTACAATTAGAACAATTCATTAAATCAGCTCCAAGTAACATGAAAGAACAAGAAACAAGATTTGAATTGCTTCTTAGAGGAATGCATCATTTAAAATTAAAAGTACGTGTATACGCACACACACACACATATATATATTAATTATATATATATATATAACTAATCATTAATATTGAAATTGGTCGTAGATTTATCCTGTGGAGGCATTAGAAGAGACGGCTGAATTTTTACAGACATTAGCAAAATTTATGAAAGCTGCCGATAGCCCAAAAATAAAACATGCATATGCTGATTTATTTGTTAGATTATTAATGCCTATAGCTGGGGTATGTCTATATATATTTTTAAATTTAATTTCATGATTTATAACGTTGATGAAATTCTTTTGACCAATTAGGTAGCTGATGCAGAGGTCAGATTCCCTGCTTGGGTAAAAGCTGTTGAAATGCTATTTCCAAAAGCATGGAAAATGTTGGAAAGACCACGATATTGCCGTGTAAATTATAGAGTTTTTTTTTTCAAAAAAACTTTTTTAAAAAAAAATTACATATAACAACAAATTTTTTATTTAAAATAGGTCGCATATCCATTAGCTACGACTTTATTATGTGTTAGCCAAAGGGAATATTTTATAAATAATTATAACAATTGTTTAAATGCATGCATACAAAGGTTTAGGGTAATGAATGTTTTTGTTTATTATCTATTAATATTTTTTATTAAAAAAAAAAAAATAAACAAACAATTTAATAAATAATCTGTTAAATAGGACAGTAAATATAGACAAATGGCGATGGGCTGTGTAATTAGATTAGTATGGACATTGATATACCGATGTAATGATGGAACTTCAAATACACATAAAAAATTGGATGAAATAACTAAAATTTTATTTCCTCCTAACCGCAAATCAACAACACCGCCTGATATTCATCCGGATTTATTTGTACAATTCATACATATTGTAGGAATGAAACATCATGATTATTGTATGAAAAATCTTATATTTTTTTTAATGAATTCAGATCTTATGGCTGGCCAGACATTATCACTAGATTATATATCACCTGAACGAATGAGGATTGCAATAAGAGCTTTTATGATTTTATTAGCCAACACTCAAGAATCTGAATTGAAACCAACCTTTCCAAGTAACCCTGATTTGTTCTCTCCTAAACCTCTACTTGGGATTAAATATTCTTCTGATGTTATTACTGAAGAGGTTTTGAATCGAATTGGGTTTAAAGAAGATTTCCATAAATTTTGTGAAATTGCTTTTAAAATTGCTTATATGCTAGATCGTAATTATGGTGGACTGCTTGTGCTGGATGAAAAAATTCATACTTTACGTATCAGCTCTTCACCGATTGTCAATGTAGTAAGTGGTGTTGGTGAAATCAATGGCTTTATAACTCATCATTACTTATCTGTCAATGTATCATATTCAAAGGAAAAACAGCCCTCTTTAGATTTGTTGCGGGAATATGTTAATTCTCTTCCTAGATTAATAAACGATAATACAAAAACAGTCGTGGAAATGTTGTGCAGGTACACTGCCCACGCAGATCCAGAGCTTGCTAAATCATCATTTTATGCTCTAATAAGAATTGCTCACCAGTGTGGTGCTGAAATTGTTATAACAGGTCTCTCACATTTTGTAAATAAAATTGAGGATCAATACACAGATATTTTAACGGGTAGTGGTAGCCATTCTGGAATTGGCGCAAAAAGTGGCGGTGTATTAAGATTATATCTTGATTTGCTAGTTATATGGTTAGGCCAGTTACGGAATAACAAACATACTACTGATACTCGTGGTGATATTAATGTTTTAGATAATTCTACTAATATCACTACACCTCAATCACCAAATGATTCAACTGATTCCTGTACTTGGACAACAATTATTGAAGTGATCGAAGCCAATGGATTATTGTTTCTTTGTAGTCAGTCGTCTCTGATAAGAAAATGTGCAATCAGCATATTACAACTTGTTGCAGATCTTGAGATGGAATTCGAAAAACGCAGTAAACAAAACCAGACAATGCATCCATCACATCATAGTTACGATGGAGAAAATGATAATATATCAGAAGCTTTGATGACAGCAGAGGCAGCAGGAGAAGAAGAAGATAATGACGAAAAACTAGAAGATGCAAAATATAAATTACACTACTCAGCCTCTGGCACAGATGATAAACAAAAATATTCTCGTATAATTCATGTTCTTAAATATGGCGGTGGCGAACTTATCAAATTTGATACTGAGCTACAAAATTCTCTAACAATAGTTGAACATATACGTTTACAAAAATTACAACAACAAGGCAAAAAGGATATTCTTTTAAGACTTGTCGAAAGTGAAAATCCTGCTGATGCTGTCATATGGTCACACTGTTTTCCAACTTTTATGAAAATATGTATAAAACGTTTTCATGTAACTGTGCCTTTATGTCGCAGCTATGTTCTTATTCGAATTATGAAGATGCAATCGGCCATTGTTAGCGCATCGGAAGCACATGCGCGTCCAGCGCCAAAATTTCATATGCCAAAAAGCACTTATTCAGCTAACGACGATATCATTAAACAGTGGAGTTCATATTTAATTGTTGCCTGTTCCACGATCACTGTTTCAATGAAAGATGACGAACGTTTCGATCGACTTTGGACAAATAATCGTAATCGTGGTGTTATATCACAACAAGAACGTATCACATCAGCAAAAGAGCTGTTCAGAAAAGTCTTGCCATTACTTTCTTCTGAACATAGAGAAATTCGTAATTCTGTATGGACTGCTTTAGGCAATATAAATGAATTTGTTTACAGAACCTTACTTGAAGAATTAGGTCCACATATAAAATCAGTTGAAGAAGATTACAGGATTAGAACTCTTAAACAAGGTTATGCGTCAATGCATAAACGTGGTAAAAAGTTCGATAGATTGCGAACTGAGATTGCTCATGTTTTCCAATTGACGGCTCATTTTCTTCTCAACGAAAGGTATATCCGTGATTCGTCATTAATTAATATCATAATTTCATTCATTAAAGAGACAAAACAATTTCTTCAAGATGGCGAAAATGCTATGGACTGGGAATGGCAAAAACTTCGCACATATTTTTGCGGATTGATTGAAAAACTGTATGATGGAATTTCGCAAACTGAAGTTGATATAATGGATTCTGAAACTAGGGCAATGCTTTTTAAAATGATTGAAGAATGGTGTGGTCATGGGAAAAGAGGTTCACATCATCGTGAAAGAGAAGCTAGAATGCTTAGTATGGTAATGGATCAATTCAGAGATGCAGAAGATAGAAGACCTTTAACTACTCAAATGGAAGCTGATAGGAAAGCTTTAGAGTTTGCTGCATTAAATGCCATGGCTTCATTATGTGTAAGTATTTTCTTTATATTGTTGTTAAAATATATATATTTTTAATTTCGAAAAAAAATGTATATATTTTATTAAGAAAGGACCAGTTGAATCAAGCTCCATGAAAAAACAGCAACAAAATTTGCTTGATTCTGATAGCATATTTGAATGGATTCAATCTGTTTTTGAAAATCCGCAAGATAAACTTCATCCAATTGCAAGGTTTAATGAATTTCACATCAATTGATTAATTTTCTTCTTTTTCCTCTTTCTCAAATTTTTCATATCTAACCCATGTATTTATATAGGAGAGCACTTGAAGGGTTATTAATTAGTAATAAAAATAATCCAAGTTTTCTTGAGGTACCAATTCATCTTTGCTATTCAGGAAATCCACAATTTAAGAGCACACAAGGATATTTCTTGGCATTGACAGAAGTATTTTCCAAAGTTAATGATTATCCTTGCGAACGACCTAGTAAAATTTTATCATTAGCACTTTTCAAGGTAGGAGATGCAGAATTGGAGATTAGAAAAAATGCTTTAAAATTATTAAAAATAATAGAAAATCGTTATTGGAGAGAAACTTTCTCGGACGAGTTTGAAGTAGGAATTACAAGTGAGCTATCGTCGATCTACAAACAAACACAAATTCTCTTATCGACAAAGCTTGCTCAACTGGCTCGAAAAAGAGATGAAGAAAAATTTGGACAACTCAGTAATCTGAGTGAGATGAATATTCAAAATTTCACTGAACTTTACGAAGAAACTCATTTTATGTTGTCAGAGGTTACCATGAGATTTGAATTTGTAGTGGAGAAATGTAAGAAAGATATGCTTGCTTATTTGGTACCCTGGGTTAGAAACGTAGAACTACATTTTACAGAAGAAGGTGAACTACATCCTACAACATTTATAATGATTTCAAATTTATTTTTTATTACGGTGAAATATGGTGATATGTTTGTGAAGGAGATCAAAAAAATTTGGCAACAGTTAGTAATGGGTGAACATGTACGGAATATACGGGCTATAGTGAAATTTTTAATTGATGTTGGACTAGAGAAACGTAATCCTATTTTTGTGTCACATGCGAAAAGAGTATTTGTATATTTAGGTCGTACACCCACACGTGCAGCAGTTATTGAAGCATTGGTGTCTGAAATAATACCAAAATCAATGAGCCCACAATCTAAAGAAACGGGTGAACAAAAGGAATTAAAGACTTATGGAATGCATCTTTCAAAAATAGAAGAAGCGATGCCACAACAAAACAAACGTCCTATATTTTCATCTGGGCAATTGGCAATGTTATATATGGTTGATATGGCAATAGAGGCTGGTGCTGATTTTGAATTGCATTTACCAAGATTACTTCATGTTTTATTTGTACAATTAGATTCGACAAATTTACTCATCAGCGAGGAAACACGATCATTATTGATCAATTTGATTCATTCGATGATACTTAGTAAATCGGTGTATCCGGAAGTGGTTATGCTTGCAAAATCATTGGTGAAAGAATTAAGAGCTAAGGAAAGTTCGCAATTATGGCCATATGAAGATATCACCTATAATAATAGATCTATAAACAGTCTAGTAGAGCTTGAAAGATTACTAAAAGACGTAGTGACGATTTTTGGAGTAACAATTTTTGGAGAAAGTAATCAAGATGACTTGAAACAAATGTGGGGAGAAATGGCATTAAAATGGGCGACGTCGTGTGCGGTTCGACATATAGCATGTAGATCTTTTCAAATATTTCGCTTTCTGATCCCAGTTTTTAATGAGCACATGCTTACAGATGTATTATCACGACTTTCTAATACAATATCCGATGCTTCCGAAGATATTCAAGGATTTGCATTGGAAATACTGATCACATTGAGCAATGTTGTTGATTGGCTTGAAAAAGATACTAAAGAAATATTTCCACAACTGATATGGGCGACAATTGCATGTCTTCAAACAGTCAATGAGCAAGAATTTTTAGAGGTGTTGTCAATTTTAGATAAAATATTAGATAAATATGATTTGTCAGATGAAGAAAATAGTGCGATTTTGCGGAGTTTCTTCCCGGAACATAAATGGCACGGACAATTTATTGGTATTCAACCATTGTTGATGAAAGGGATTTTGTCATCAACAGCATATCAAAAAACATTTTACATGTTAAAAAAACTGCTGTTTATACAAAACGAACAATTGATTGACCCGACACCGTGTAGATTGATGTATCTGATACTTGCTAATCTTCCAAGATTTGTACATGCATTGGATGATGAAAGCATCAGGGAGGAGTGTAATGAATGGGCACTTTATTTATCAGAAATGTCTGAACAACAAGATCGAACAAATCTTGCCAAGATTTTAAGCTCATATCATAAAGGTCGATTCAGATCTAAGGAGGATTTTTTGAGAAACATCACATTGATTATACGAGAAAATTATTTTAATGAGCATCAAGTAGAGATCATAATATTTTTCATGAGTCTTCTTTCAAATAAATTACCATATTGTAAATTGAAGACGATGACGATAATCAAGACATTGCTTCCATATGTCAATACAGAAAATCATAAATTTATTTCATTAGGATCTGAGTTGATACTACCATTATTGCGACTTTTGCAAACAGAGTATTCACAAGAAGCATTGGAGGTACTTGATGAAGCGATACTTATTGTTGGTGGGCCTAAAGATAAACAAATTTTAAGAATGAGTTTTAATACACGGAGAGGAAAAGAGAACGAGACAACTATTAGTCTATTTGGTGAGCCGGAAGAGTCTGGATGGTCAATACCTGATCGTAATAGTGCGATGGAAATGACCAGGAACGATGTTCACTCTGTGTGCTATACGTGTAAAGTGTCGACAATCTTACCAGATCCTGACTATCAATTCTTTGCAGATATTCCTATTGATACATCGGCTTATGGAGACGACACACCTACAAGAGATTATAAATTCCGTGAGATTGTATCAAAACTACAAGATTTGAATGAATACTTTTTGCCAGGGGATGATGTTCTTAGTAATGGCGGGGGTAGCAATGGAAGATCAATGACGATGTCCTCTTCGTCATCTTATCAAATGATACCAAGAATAACAGAGCAAGATTTAGGAGATATGGAACAAAATTTTGATGATATTAATGATCTGAACTCGAATGAAGAATATGATGATGATGATTACGACGACGACGATGACGACGACGACGATGACGATAACAATGATGATGACGATAATAATGATGAATTATTGTATGAAGAAATATTGGAATAAAAAAAGTGATAATGGAGAGCATTTGTATTTAATTGATCAACAATTATTTTTATTTTACCATAGAAAAAGTATTTGATGTATTATTAATTATTTTTTTGAATAAATTTATTACTCTAATTAATTTAAAACATTATACATAGAATTCTCTTAATAATATTTTATGGTTTATGGTCTAAGGATCCCCAGATTTTTGCACAACATATTAATATAATTTATTATTACAATAATAATAATAATAAGGATTATAATTGGTGAAAATAAGACCCTGTTTATTTAAATATTATGAAGGTCGTCTCGATTTCAGTGAATTAACTGGCTTTGATGGCGAACTAGCATTTATACCAGTAAATAACCCTAGTATATGAGCTAAAGACACAATGTTTTTGTAGTTACAGCAATATTATCTTTTCCTCCAAAGTCACAATATTGTGGTTTGTTAGTTTTTCTAAAACACTTCTCATCTAACTTCTGAATTACCTCGTCATTTTTCGAATTACTTTGGTATTATTATTATATTAACAGAACTTAAGCTTTCTATTGGTATGTGTTAGAAATAATTTTTGGTGGCCAGAAAAGGGGTTAAGTCGGATGATCGGAAAATCTAAGCCCGCTCGCTATGCTTATGGTGACAAGCTCTTCCATTTTAAATGAATGGCATTCAATTACACAAGATATTGGTCATCAGCTATTCACTGAATATTTGCTTTTAATTGATAAAAACACGGAATATTCAATGAATATTATTAGGTGCAGAAACAATTCGGGATAGAAATACAAATTGAAATATTTCAGAAATTAAAAAGTGGCTATGGCTAACAACTTTCGTAGTGAAGATTGACAAGTTCTATACATCTTTAATCTGTTCTTTGTGTGATGGGTGATTTGATAAGCATAAAAATTCTGGTCTGTCAGAGTCTGGAAATCAGTCTGTCTGACACATTGGAATCAAGATGTTAATGCTTTCCTGTAACATTTTTTTGCACACAAACACTTATGGAGAAAGACCTGATCTGTTGATAAGGAACTCTCTGCTGCCATTTTAATTGTGGCAGGATACGTCTAGCTGGTTGCAGTGGCGATGATGATGACTTTCTATGAAGCCACAGTTACTCATTGGATCTTTCTCTTTCTGGTTTAGTATGGCAAGGTTACTTGTTAATGCATGCCTCGCAATATTTGGTAAAAACTGTAAATAAAACCATATTAATCAATGTAATAAACTTGAGAAAAATTAAAAAAAGATTTATAAACTTGTTCATTACTTGTCATGTCATTTTCATATTACGTTTTTATTTTTTCTTGCAAACTTCAACCAAAGGCTAAATAAAAGAAATTAAAGTTAGAAACATTTGAAAGTTTGACTCTTCTATTCATACAGAAAAACAATGTCAAAATTGTCACAATTCGGCACACAGCTTCATCTTGGATGTTTCATCTTTATCAATGATTGGGAAATCAATTGATGAAAAAACTGTGGTCAGAGCTCATTCCAGATCACCAAGTTGTAGTCAATTCAAACATTGATGTTATTTAGTGGTGATGATGTTTAATAAAAGAAACAACAGATTTCGAACTTATTTATTTATTATTACACAATGAATGATATACTTAAAATAATAGTGCAAATTCCAAAATAAAAGAAATATATTTTTTAAGATAATTGTGAAATAAAATTAAATTTAGGATGACTATGGGTTATTTTCAATACTACAACTCCATGAACAGGAATTTTATCAGATATATATCTAAATTTTGTAAACCAAAAAACCAATAAGATTAATCAATATTTAACAAAAAAATTTTTTTTAAAAAAAAACAGTTTATGTTCTTTACTCACTCTTTAGTGAAAGATCCAAGATCCTTATGTTGCCATAAATCTCTTAATAAAAGAGATGTTGTATTTGAATTGAAACTCGAAGAAAAGAATGGTTCAAGTAATTCAAATGGAAATTTAATTGAATAATCCTCATCATTACGATTAAACAAAACTTTTTTCCCCATCAAAAAATAAATTATTAATTAATTAACGCAAATAATATATGTGGTAAAAAAATATTTAATTAATAAATCACTTACTGGCAACTGCATGTTCTTGAGTGTCACTAGAAAGTTCCCCAATCCATATATCATATGATATTGTAGAAACTTTTTTTTGATCTTCATATTTTTCACGATGTGCTAATTTTGCTGATTTACCAAGTGGGTCTTGGTTAATACCAATGATTTCTGTATTCTTTAAAATTTGAATTGTTTCATCTGTCATATTACGAACATCACACCCAATTAATAATGGTGATTTTAATGCTGCCCAAAGTGCTAAAGAAAAAGATTTATAAAAATTTTAATAATTAAATAAATATCAATATTATATTCATGTAATATTAAAAAGGCAAATATATATATAAATATAAAATATTATTATTTACAAAAATGACTTTTATATTCTTCAAAAGTCATTCCCCCATTTCCAACTTCCAGCATATCTAAATCATTAAATCCTCCTGGTGAAGAATATTCCTCTAGACCAACTGTAGAATCTAATATTTCTAACATTCCACATGGATAACAATTACGGGGATCATTTGTTTGATTAGAAGTAAAATAATCATTAATGTCAGATGTTGTTCTCCATGAATTTCCTATATCTGGTCCCCTTTAGTTTGAATATTTAAATATGTAAATTATTATTACTATTATTATTTTGATAATAATCTTTTAAATAAATACCAAATCCAAGGATCTTCTTTACCCCAATTACATATTGAATATAAAATAGGTCTACCAGTTATATTCAATGCATCATGCATCCCTAATAAATAAATAAAATTATTATTATATTTTATATACATATACATACACACACACATCATATATACATAATAAATCTCATACATGTATATCTTTTTTGTGCTCCTATTCCAAAATTCCAACAATTATCATATTTAAGGTAATCAACTTTCCATTTTGCATATAACTCTGCATCGAGATCTTCATGAATTAATGACCCTGGACGGTTTTCACATGTCCAAAATCCTAACATAATATAATGAATAATGTTGATGTTAGGTATGTTTGTATGAGTGCATATATTTATGTAATAAATTTCTAAATTCACTCATTTTCAAATATAAATTATTATTATTATTTACCAGCACTTGAATATAAACCAAATAATAATCCTTTGCTATGAATATAATCTGATAAACTTTCCATTCCAGATGGAAATTTCTCTAAATCTGGAATAATTACCCCACCCCAAGTTCTTGTTTTTTGCCAACAATCATCCAAATTCACATATTGATACCCAACATCACTCAAACCTGTTTCAATTA
>CAJVPN010000714.1:0-22416 GCA_910592215.1 Entrophospora candida
ATGCGCATTTAATTTTAATTGGGTAAAATTTAATTTCCGCATTTTCTGTATGTGACATTGCATGATTTGAAAAAAAATCATGCGCATGGAACATCTCTAGATAGAGGGGTATCGATCAAATGAAACCAACTTATTGCGGCAATTGCGTGATAATCAACATATGAAATTGTATTGGTTTTAATTCTTGATCAGTTTTCTTTTAAATCATCTATAATTTTTAAAAAATAATGATCAATTTTGAATAAAACGAAGTCGATCATTTCAATCATTAATATTAATTGGTTATGATTTATTTTGACATACTTGAATAGCTAGTACATCCATCATTTGCAAAGTCCTATGATAAACCCATTATAAGATAAATGAATAGAATTTTCATTTGCCTATTGTAAAATAACCTTTCATACACGCATTCGTCTCCTGACGATCAATTTTTTCATAATCTTAATCATCAAAAAATTTTCATTCACTGGAAAAATTTATTGTAGAAAATTTTAGATAAATTTTTGTTCAATTGACAACTTTCTTAAACTCTAAGATCCAATATTATTATTCGACACAAATAAAATAATATGGAGTCCAAAAGAAGTAACGCAAGGCACCAAACTCAAAATTTTTCCGAGGTAACAGAAAACTATCATCACAACAAAGTCAAAACTAAAATTGATTTTCTATCAGCAAAACATAAATATATATCCAGCTTAGAAACAACTACTGATAAGATAAATACTTATAAAAGTTTATGTTCCCTCTTGCATGAACCAGATAAGTCAGGTTTTGATAGTTCTTTAGCGGACTTTGAAAGTGCAGCAAAGTATTACGAAATGGGAGGGAAAGAGTTAAAAGCAGCAAAAGAATTCAAAGATGCTATAGATTTTTTTGATAAGGCAATAGAATTGGGCAAAGAACAAGACTATGAAAATAATCACCTGTCTGAACTTTATCGTCAAAAAGCTCTTTCTCAAAAATACGCAGGTGAATGTGAAGAAGCATTGAGCTCGATAGAAGAAGCTATAAAATGTGGAGGAGATAATGCAAAATTAAATTCCGCTAAAAAGGAAATATTAGGCGAGAACAAGCGAACACCAAAGCCTTTAGATAATGCAAATAAATTTGGTAAAATTTTTACCAAAGTAAAACAAAACAATAGTTGTCCTGATCATTCAGAAAATGTGGTTGGGAAGAATTCAGAGGGTCAAATAGGTGAACTACACCCACTAGAAACAAAAAATAATAAAAAAGATAATAAAACAAATCCAACAAATATTGAAACAGAATCTCCATGTCTTGGCGCAGTCAACGGCCATAAATATAAACTTCCCGGACTCCCCATTAATAATTCTAAAGGTGAATCCGAATTAAATAGCGAAAAGGAAAAACAGGCTACTATGGACAATTCTCTTTCAATGTCAGAGATCGAAGGAAATATAGAACTATATGGGTATTACGACGGTTTTATGCATACCTTTACCAGAGCCTATAATTTTGCTCAAACAGTTTTACATGACGGTGTAAAACTAAATAAAAGCGAAATTTTTATTTTTGCAGAAGTTGGACTCTGTCTAATTTCGTTTATTCCCACTGTCGGTAAAATTTTATCACAAATAGCTAACATTGGTTTGAACGTCATTAATAAAAATAGAATAATAAAAGCTTCTGAATACATGTGTCGACTTGCTCCATCACTTGGTGAACTTGAATCAATGGTTAAAGGTGTGATAATTGAAGTAATAAAAAACAGAAGAGAAACTATATTAAATTATAAGGAAGATACCCACAATATTAGTCGGACAAGTTTTCTAAACCATCATTCAAGCAAATATTATCACAAAAGATATTCAACTGCTACACAAAAACTGGGCAATAGCGAAGCTAGTGAATTGCTCTCAAAATGGATTTTTAATGGAAACTTTTATGAGGGTAAAAAGTTGACACTTCCAAAAGAGAAAAAAGAGAGGCTGATCGAGTTGGCGATCAGTCTCACACCAATTATTACCAGTAATGATGATAAATTGGTTAGGTCCAAATTACCTCAGAAAGACTTGGAGAGGTTAAGAAGGCTAGCAATTGAAGGTAAATGGAAAAGAATGTTGTTTCGAAGAGGAGTTAAAGATTTTCTAAGCGACAGCGAGATAAAAAAAATGTTGGGAGAAAATACCACAGATGAAGAGGTTGAGAATGCAAGGATAATATTATTTGAAGAAATTAATAGGAGCATTTCAGGTAGTCGTTATAAAAACCTTAAATGTTTTATAAAATTTTCAGAATCCTATCCGGACTTAGTATTAAAAATAGCAAGGAATTCTCCTCAACGTTTTGTCTCCGATTATATAGCTAGAGTTTATATAGGTAAAAACCACAACCTCAAAAAAAAATTGGTAGAAACCCTAAAAAATTACACTTTTTAAAAAAATAATTTATAAATAATAATAATAATAGATTGATAATAATATAAATATTTTTCTCATATTTTATTTTCAAATATATTTTTTTTCTGATAATTGTTTTTCAAATGTTAAAATGCAAAGTATAAAAAGAACAGTTAACCCCTATGATTTCTGTATCACAAAGGTAACTAAACGAGGGAAAAATTAATCCAAAGTAGAACTTGCCACGGTAATTCAGTTACCAAGACAGAAAATCAAAAGTCTATTTCAAAACTTTGAGTGAATTTACTTGGCAAGTTAACGTGGAAACCATCGAGAAGTGTATTTATTTCACTGTTTATTGCGTTCAACATTTTTTACAATCAAATAGGGATATCTATTGCATAAATTTTAATCCCTGTAATTTAATGCTTGTTGTTATATATGAAAAACCCTTGAGTGTATCTTAATGAGATCTTTTTATTGGTATTAGAGATTGGTACCATTAACCGTTTAACCGGTTAATATTAAAGAATTTTTAGGCGGTGTCAATCTCTACAATTCATGCACAATAATATTATTATTTTAAAAAAAATTTTTCTACCACAAACATGCATATACTGCGCGATTAAGCACCATGGGATTTTTTCCACGGGTAAAAGGGTCTGGACAAGTTGGAAAGTTTTGAACAAGCGAAAGGCTTCGTTAACTTTCTCTCGGACCAGACTTCACCCTGAATTGCAACCTCCTGGGCTTGATTTCAGATTCTTAGTCGCAGAGCCATCTTTACCCTAAAAATAGAATTATTGCTGGGAAATTTTTGGCTAACATACTCGTATCCAGGTCTGCGAGGGAATATTAGAATTCACGCAAGTGTCCTTGACAATGATGCAGTTTCGATAAACTTCAGGCCCATGCATTCACCCCGAAAATCCAGTTTATCATCAGGGAACCAGGTCAGTGTAACCTCATGTACATGATGAATGTGAGAATGACTGTAATTTTTAAACATTTGAAGTAATGTACTTCAACATTTGTAAATTTCCGATAATCCAATGTTACATATTGAATGGTTTCATCATTAGTGTTTTCAAGTTTCCTAGGTGCCATTTTCGATAGTCGTGTTACCTTTGACACTTTCTTGTAATTGTTTATTATTGATAATGATTACGCAAAGCAAATACAGCAAATCATTTTTTAGGCAATCTTGCTCCATGTTTGATTACATTATAATGAGATATTTATAAAAAAGAAAAAAGGTATCAATACAAAAAAAAAATTACTTTTGGTTATTAACAAATAACTTCTCTTTCAGAACCAATCATACCAATAATAATACTTCTAGTATGTTTGTCAATGAATGCCTGACTCCTTCGTCTTGGACACTTGTCTAAAATAAATAAATAAAATAGTAATAGGACCCGAAGACTATATAGATATGTTACACCCAAAAATCTCAACCCTAACCTTATTACAACGAATGTATGAAAGCCGTTGAGATGATAGACAAAAATTTTTTTACTATAATGAAATTTATTAATAAAAATGATAAATATGATAACGCACTTTTCTAAAAATTATATCCAATAAATAATTGCGATTTTTATATCATTTGAAAGCATTGGTTCTTAAAAAATTTTTATTGATACAAATTTTATTTTGTGAAATTTTTATTAAAATTATGGAATCATGAAATTGATGACCATTTTTTTTTTCGTTTTTTAAAAATGGGAACAAATTGTGAATTAACAGGGATGTCTGAGAAGGAGCACATCCTTCTTGTAAATTGGCCTTCTCAGTTACCAGACCTTAATCCCATTGAGCACTTGTGGAATGAACTTGGCCGAAGATTAAAAAATCGTCTTGAACATCCAAAAAATTTGGGAGAGTTGGAAATTTTCTTGAGACAAGAATGGGAACAAATTCCTTGTGAAAAATATTTGAATTTGATTGATAGTATGCCTAGAAGTATAGAAGAATGTATTTCCAACAATGGTTGGTCAACTAGATATTAAGATAGTAAGAAATAATATTTTTTCTAAATTGGATATAAAATTTTATCTGTTAAAATTGATCATAATAAAAATTTCACAAGATAAAAATTTGTTATTAATAAAAAACTTTTTCAAGAACTAGAACTTTGAAATGATGTAAAGAACACAAATATTTATTTAATATAATTTTGAGAAAATCTCAAAATAATTTCTGGGTACAAACTTTTGTCCATTGAGTGTATATATATATATAATTATAAAAATGAACCAAATCCAAGTCCAAGTAAGTATTGAAACTGTTTAATCCTTTCTAGTCTTTCTTTAATCTAATAGTTTTTGCTTTTTATTTTTAAATTAGAATCAAGTTTATAAATGCAACCTGTGTCAACATGATTATGAGTATAAAAACATTAATGGTTACATAGATATGAAGCTCAAAACCATAAAGAATATAATAGTCCATCTGTAAATATATCATCATTAGAAGTTCCTGAATTTTTGGTTAGGCAATTTAAACAAGAAATTATATCTGGTTTTTGGTGTTGCTATAGATGTGGAAGAGGATAAAAACACTTGGTATTTTGATTGATTTAATCATCTCTTTAGACCCAATTCAGTGAATAAAGAACTTTATTTTATTTTATTGCTTAACTCCATATTCCTGTAATGCGTATAAATTAGATTATTAATTATTATTAACCAAAAATGGAATTTATATATAATTTTTCGAGATGGGCATTTGCATGTTTGGTAATTATTGAGGACGGTCCTGTGGCTAAATATACAGGACCTTCCTAATTTGGAAGCGGCACCTATGATCTGCATGATTTTATAGAACCTGAATTAGCAAGGGTTTACGCAGATCATAGGCTCCACTTCCAAATTAGGAAGGTGCCGTATATTCAGCCACAGTACCGGCCTACAATTCCTCAAATTTTTATTAAGCAAACAGGGCCTAATATTTTCACCAATCATAATCTACATGTCATTGTATAGTATCATGCAAAAAATTCAAGTTTGGGTCAAAAGATCTCGGAGGTTGTTTTTGCTGGAGACAGTCCCAGATGAGATAATAAAAAACTATCATTAATTTTTAATATTGTAATATATTCAATATTTGATAATTGTACCATATGTATGTGTAGAGAGAGAGAGAGAGAGAATTAATTATGGACGATGAAACTAATTATTGGTGACAAAATTAAGTATTGGAAATATCACAATACAGAATAAAAATGCTATTTGAAATCAAAGAAACTGAAAAGTTTCTATACAACCTACTGTTAACACTACATTGGTTAACCAACATCAAAATCTTTGCTTTATACCAAAGCGAATAAACAAAACCTCAAAGTTCTATACCACTCTGATAACCAATTAAACCCTACTGTTTAATTTCCAACTACAAAAATGTTTTATAAGCGAAACAAAGAATTTATTTATTTATTATTATGTGTGAAATTATTTTTACAAGTGAATTAAATTAACAATAATAAATAAATCTTTCTGTAATATTAATTAATTAATCTGATGTTTTTTCACTTAATCAAAAGTGGCTTATTTTTGTAATTATTTTTTAGGCCAATCATTTAAATAAAATATCCTATTAGAAAGTTTGGCCAATCTTGTTGCTTCCTTGTGACTTAAACACTTTTCATCCTCAATATGTATTTTTTATATTTAAAGGACATCATTTAGGATAAAAAAAACAACAACTTGTATTTTTACAATAATTAAAGTGCCCGTTTGTAGAAATCATGTTTATTTTTAGGTAAAATCATTTGTGGAGACAATATCTTTCATTAAAAATGATATTTTTTTACTTCAAAGGCAAAAAATATTGTTTAAATTTTAATACTTTTATTTAGTACTTTATGGATAATAAACAACAACATGGTCTCAGAGATCTCTAAATTGACCATTTCTTTGGTGGTGAAATATGAACGTTTAGAAAGAATTGCTGTCAACCCATTTCCATTCTCCCTACCTACGATTATTCAGCAGTAACATTATTTAAATATTGTTGTTGCACGAATCACAAATTTCTTTATTAAGATCACGTGTATGTGAAACTTTGTTCGCGTAGCGCAGCAACAGGAGTCTCTAGACCACGCGAACCACATACATAATATATAAACAAATTAAATTTTTTAAATAATAAGTTATTATTGTTATCATTGGCGAGGGTGGTAATAGTAGTAGTGTTTTGTTGTGGCGATGTAGGAATAATAGAGATGAAAATTTTGTTAATAAATAAACGTGTATATATACACTACCTTAGCAAAAGTTTCGGTCACCCTAAATACATTATTTACACAAAAACATACATAATAATTGTATAAAAAAAATTATATCAACTTGTGGCATATGTTCTTGAGATCCTGCATATAAAATTTCATATTTCTAGATTTTCCAGAGAAAATAAAATTAATTTTGAGGATCAATTTTATTAACGCGTAAATTTTAAACAGATCTAAACCTCTTGTTAATTTAACATTTCGTGGGCCATCCATTACTTGCAATACATGCCTCAATTCTACGAGGTATACTTTCGATTAATTTCATGTACACATCTTCTGGAATTTTATCCCATTCTTCAATTAAAAGTGCCTCTAATTCCTTTAAGTTTTTTGCTGGCTAGGTTTTTTTCGAAAACGAGTCTCTAGTTCATTCCACAAATGTTCGATTGGATTTAGGCCAGGAGATTGACTTGGCCATCCTTCCAGAAAAACCAAGAATTTTGCTAATTTTGACTTTTGAATTTCCACCTTTATAGAGACCAATAATTTGTCGTTAAACTTGATTTAAATTCATTTTTAAAATTTACCAAAATCTTTAATCATTCGTTAAAAAAAAAGTATTCAAAATCATGTAAAAAATTTTTTTCCTGAAAATCAGATGATCTTAATTTATCAGATGTAAAAATGTTATCATGTAAGCTTTAGAGAAATGATTAAAAAAACTTATCGCGAATTTTTATTTTTTCAAAAATGATCAACTTTTTTTATTTTTTACTGTTTAAGTTCTGGAAAATTTATAAATATGAACTTTATATGCAGGATCTCCAAAACATATGCCACAAGTTGATATAATTTTTTTGTACAATTATTATGTAGTTTTTGTGTAAATGATGTATTTAGGGTGACCGAACCTTTTGCTAAGGTACTGTATATTGAAGTTTCATTTAATATACTATCATCATAATCATTGCCACAATCAAAGCTTCCTTCCTCCTCTTCGCCATCTTTATGGTGTGTCAACATTTATAAATTTTACATATACGTTTGTTTGTCATTTTTTTTAAAAATAAAAAATTTCAATATGACACACGAAAGTTCTTTTTTTAACGATGTCATCATAATGATTCGTGCAAATTAAACCATGTGTCTTTATTATCACATGAGCACAAAACTATTTTAAGAGGTGGTTTTACACATGTTTCAACATTTCTCAAGAAGAACGATAATTGGTGTGGTGCACACAACCTGCACTTGACTTTGTGTTTAGTTAGATAATTAGCTCTGTTGATAGGAAAGAATCATTTTCTAATTCCGTTTCATGACATATTATGTAGAATAAATATTTTTCTTGCTTATGTTTGTATCAATTCTAAACCGATGACCAAACTTTACATATTTTCAAGATGGGGATTAAAGGAACACTTTTTATAATTTATCTATTTTGCCGATCAACTACTTTTTTTAGATATGTATATATTTGTATTAGTATATATAAATATTTATTTTTATTATTATTTTTTTTTTCAAAGTCATTTAATTTTTTCCTCCCTTTATAAGTCATACTATCATCATCAATCTACCAAATTCATCTCTAATACAAACAAATATATTTATATTAAAATATTTAAATATATTTTTCTTAATCCTCTACCTTCTTTTTTTTATATTCCATTAAAATAACTAACTACCTAAACATATCACAAACAACACTTAATTTTTTTGAGATTGTCCATCTATACAGAACAAAGATTATATTTTATAACGAAACGAAAATATACATCCAACTTTACTTATTTGAGGGATTCAAAGTCTACTATTTTTTTTTATAGTATAACAAATTAATAAATATATCAAGGGTCATCATATAATTTTGTATTTTTTTAGAAAAAAAGATGGCCCAACTAATTCAACAACAACAACAACAACAACAACACCATCATCATCAACAACATCAACAACTTCAACATCATCATATGCCGTTAAAATTAACAGATTTACCAATAGAGATTTTATATTTAATAATTTTTTCTGTTGATAATGCTAAAGATCTACGCCACTTATCATCGGTAAATCGTTTATTTAAAGCTTTATCAGGACCACATACGATCACTGCGCATCTATGGTTTAAGAGATATAGTCGTGATATACCAGCAGAAGATCTTTTGAAAGTTGCAAATGAATGGAAATTCCCATTGGAGACAGAGTATGCAAAAAGTCTTATTACCATCAATGCTCCACTCGAACCACCAGGTTTGTCAGCAGATCCACCAGGTCCAAAAAGAGCTTTACGTCGTCAAAAACGAGTTTTACACATAGTGGAAAGATTTAGTTTATTTCTACATAACATGTTGGCCGTCAATTATTATTATAGTCATGATTGGGACAAATTACAAAAAGTGGCAGATGATGTCGAGCAGTATCTTGAGGATTTGGGTTGGGTACAGTTTTATCGTGGCCAGATGGATCGAGGAATCGATTCAATAATGGTGTCAACCGTTCAAGCTGATCAAGAATTTGAAGCAATAGCGTTTGAAGATTTTACTAGAAAATTAAGAACTGATATAGCGGCTGTTTCCACCATAAAAACTTCGTCTTCTAGTAATAATAGCAATAATTTTGATGATGATGATGATGACAATGATGATGATGATGGTGACGATATTATTGATAATAACGATGATAATGATGGCACAAATAGTGCTAGAAATGATAGTATAGATGTTATTGATAATAATGATAACGATAGTGCTATTAGCAGCAGTAGCAGTAGCAGCAGCAGCAGCAGTAGCAGCAGCAGTAGTAGTAGTGTTGATAATACAATAGACACTGCTGACACCTTCACCCATAAAATTACAGAAAATAAAATTAAATATAATATTACTGATAATAATATTACAGACGTTACCACCACCACAGACAATGAAATTACATATCACAAAATTACAAGTAACAATATCATTGACATCACGGACAACAATATTACAGACACTTCTACCACCACCACCACAAATAATATTACAGACAATAATAGCAGTAGTGGCGGTGATAATAATAATAATGGTAATAGTAGCAGTAGTAGCAGTAGTATCAGTAGCCGTAGTATCAGTAGCAGTAGCAGTGCTACTAGTGTCAATAGTAATGATATCATAAATAGTAATAGGAATAGTGAAATATTTGCATCTCCAGAACCAGTGTATTTAAGATGGACAAGTCTCATTCAAGATCAACTTAATTTCTTTTGCTTACAACAATATATAATGGATAAATTTAAGCCACCTTCTAAATGGCAGCTTGCTGAATATTTATCAGTGGTACTATTTGGCAACATTTAGACCACATATCATATATAAGAAGAACAAATATATATACGCGTCTTAATGATAGATAAATCAAGGAAGAAAGGATTATACACCTTTTTCTCCCTTCGTTTTATTCAATTCGTTTTTATTAATATATATATATATATATATATATATATATACTGTTACTATTATCATTTATAAATCCAATTCTTCCTTTTTTTTTCTTTTACTTTTTAAAAATTCCTCAAAATTAGAGTGTATTATTATATATTTTTGACTGACTAATGAAATGAATGAACTGTTATATATTGTTTTCGTGGAGGATTCAAAAAAATTAATTTTCACCACCATAATTTTCATAATCATTGCCAACAACAACACACTAGCGTTGATACCAAATCATAGTCATTAGACAAAAACCCTCATCTAAATAAAAACAAAAAAAAAAAAAATCTTTTTATGTATTAATGATTATTATTATTTTTTAGAATTTATATTTTTTTTTTTTTTTGTAAATAATTTTTTTGATTTTCATAATAATAATCATAATCATTATATAACATTATATTTTTATTTTCTTGCAAATGTTTTTATTTCTATTTTCAAAACTTATTTTTTAAATATATATACATTCATTTTTTAAATAAAAAAAAAACAAAAAATATATATGATTTCATAATTGCCTTTTACTATTAATCGCGTAAAAAATTATGCTGTTGCAGTCACGTTATGATAGACGTCACGATAAATTTTTTATTTTATTTGATAATAATAGCAGTAATAACAAATTATAATAATGATGATGGTAAGTAATAATAATAATAATAATAATAATAATAATAATAATAATAATAATAATAATAATAATAGTGATGATGATGGTAAGTAATAATAATAGTAATAGTAATAAATATTAAAGAAAAATATTAGATAATAAAGATAATAATAATTAATATTAATTAATAATAATAATAAATTAAAAAATTTATAATAAAAAAATTATTTTTAAATTGCAGAATATTTTTTTATTATTTTTTCTACTGCCATTTTTAAAGATGACCAAGCGAACACTTTGACATCTTTTTTGATGTTTCTTGGCTTTGGATTGTCAAATCTCATTAATTTCCTGTATAGATTATCGCCTTTTTTGTTTTTGCCAACTGTTATCGGTTTGAAGATTTCCAAATTCCTTCTGACTCTATTTTTCTCTTCTTGAGTGAACTTGATACCCGTCACACATTCGATCAAGTAGATACAATCAACCGACGTCACATAAAACTCTTTTAGTTCCTCGCACCAAACACACGACACAAAGATTCCATTTCTGTTACGTTGGTTTTGACTCACGACTTCAAAGAAGACATCCACGTCTTGTTGATAGACACACCGACGGAATTGCACAACTCTACGACCAGCTTTATAGTCACACGCTCTCCAATCAGCCAACACGGAATCAAAGTCACCGTGAATATTGATGTTTATGTTGCTCAAAATTTCTGAAATTTCAGATCTGTTCAACTCAATTCTGTTATCGTCGTTTTTGCTTCTTCTTCTTCTCTTACGTGGTGACATGCTGGTGTCGTTACTTGGAACAATAGAAGGTTCTATGATAGTCATCGAACTGACCAAACCATCCAACGCATTATAAATTAGGATTTGATTATAAATTTGTTCTAGTAAAAATAGAAATAAAACAATTAAAAAACGTCACATATATATACACACATATCATATCATATACATATATATATACACATATCATATCATATACACATATATATATACACATATATTTATTATAGTTATACCTATTTGACTTGGATGTAATGAATTGTGAGAAGGATTAGGTGATGTTGGTGATATTGGTGTAACGTGACTTACAAAAGTATAGTTGGTAGTCATAATGTGTAAAGAAGATTGAATAAATAAAACTAACCGTATATATGAAAATTTATTTCCTATTATGTTTAATGTTAAATAACAATAATAATAATAAATAGATTAATATTTATAATTTTTTTTTGTCCGTAAATAAATAAAATAAAATAAATCAATCAATCGATTTCGACATATATATAAAATTTGAATTTTGTATTTTTCACGTATATTCTTATTTTTTGACATTTCCAAACGAAAATTTCATTGTATTATTGGTATAAAACTGCATATAAATCGGTTTAATAAAAGAAAAATTTCCAAATACGATAAAGTATATGAAATGTCACGTGACAAGATAGAGATTCATATCCACTTTTGTCAAATAGGATGAATGCAACACATAGTTTTGCTATTTTTTAATAATAAATGTTGGTTTAAATAATTAATAATAATTAATGAAGGAAAATTTACCTTGTAAAAAAAAAGCGTTTAAAAAAGAAAAAATAAAAAGAAAATAAAAGAAAAAGGAAAAAAGGATTTTTTGAAAATATTTAAATACGAATTCATCAAAATGAGACTTTACTAAACTCGACATCTATAATATGATATTTATGTTATAGAAATTAATTTTATCACAATAATAATCAATAATTATTATGTTATATGTTTTTATTTATTATGTAATTAATTAATTACATTATGTCAATTATTGATTGATTAACCAGTTGTTAGAGTTCCCGTTCCATTAAGGCATATTTTAAAATTCATTCATTATTTTATTATTGATTCATTGCATATCTGATAAAAACATCAAAGACAAATATTGGAAAATATTAAAATATTAAAAAAAAAAAAAACGAAAATATAAAATCAACAAACAATTTGGCATAGACTTGGTATATGATTCGCCGGGATGATTTAGAATAGATTTGACGATTTAACATAAATTTAGCACCAACAGTCATTCATTTGATTTGATTCATTATCTATCTCCGTAAACATATCATTAACATAGTCGATCAACGATCAGCCATTATCAATTATCAAAAAAAAAATAGTTCTCTAACACGGACCATAATCATCTAATCGATCTACTACATAATTAAGGTTTCATTTATGCAAATTCACATTATTGTTGTTGTTGTTATTATTCAAATTTTAATTAATTAATTCTTGGGAGAACTGCATTAACATCGAATCATCTATACAATATTCATTATACATACATAATCCTAGCTAACAAACACACTACCGAATATGACCAAATTAAAACAACTATCATGCATGCATGATAAGAAACTTCAAGAACCTATTCAAGAAAAAACCACCCGATGCTTCTTTTAGTTTAATGAATATCACACATACAATATATGTCGCATCACTTTATCATAAATATAATTGGTACCCAACCAAACAAGTTGATAATCAGGTTTTTAAAAGTATATTTTTTCCCTGAATTTTTATGTGCCCAAGAATAATTCTATAATACACAGAAGAAACCTTCAATAAAAGACCCAAAAATAATTATTAAATTTAATTATTTAATTAACTGTTAAATTTATTATTAATTTAATTGTCCGATTGTTGTCAATTGCGTTAATTACATTGTCCGAATATTTTCCTTAAAAATAAATTCATTGTATAATATTAGTTTAATTAATTAATTAATGAGTCTAATCTTAAATATGAGTTTCTAGAACTTCAGGAAATAAACTTCAGATGATGTAATTAAGATGTAACCTATTTGTGTTCCATGTGAAAAAAAAATATTATTTTAAAATCATTTTAAACATAGAAGTTTCTATAAGCTTTTAGTATTTTTTTATTTTTTTTAACTCATCAACTAACTATTTACCAAATTATTGGGACATACAATATATAATAAGATATCTCCACATAATAAATCCAAATTTTAAACAATGTAAATAATAATGATTGGTGTTCTGCTGTAAGGGCAAAAATTTGCTCGTTTTCGATTTCGATCGGCATTAAACATATCACTAATATTAATATTATAATATTATAAATAATAGAAATTCCGATACGTGTAACCAATCTTTTTTAAAATATATTTTTGATATTCATATTGATAGAGGTTCTCTATATAAAACTATAGTTATTAAAACTGATATTGATTACCTTTATAAACTTAATAAGTGGTTGAGAAGATAGAAAATTTTTTTATAAGCATTAAAGAAAAAATAATAATATGATGTGGCAGGAGACATCAGTCGGTCGTAATGACTAAAAAAGAATAATTAATTCCAATTGCGATGATTTAGTTGATAAACGTGAGATTTTTCTAATAACTTCCTAATTTTTTTCTGGAATAAATCTGTCAAATTTGATGCGAGCATTAGTAGTACTTTCGACTAATTAATACATACAAGTAAATTCGTAACACACGCGAATATTCTGTTTTTAAATTCTTCAGATAATCCGATTAATCATATCCAAGTAGTAGAGCATCTAGTGAAAAAATATAAAATGCATGGAAGGACTAAAGAGATAGTAGTTTTACCAGGAATTGTTTTTAATGATGATAATGATGAATATATCGGATTTGCCAAGTGAATGCATCAATTTCTCTAGGCTATCCAGTGGGTATATGTAATAAACAATGTCCAAATGTAGAAATCACTATCAATTCGATCAATCATTAGTAAATAGTTCTCTACAAATCGGTTACACAGGATATACGGGGAGTATGCATACAATACATACAATACTAATTATTGTAAAAGTAAATTAATCTACCAGTGTGATTATCGATTATCAGTTATTAATTATTTTACATTTATTAATATTAACATTAATCTTAATTTATCCATTTAAAATTATGAAAATATTTCTCGTATTGAGATAATTCTGTCAAGGTGCAGCTTCAATATTACTATCACTATTAACATTAACTGTAATAATTTCAACATTGCTAGTGTTAACGTCTACAACCTCATTATTAACAATACTTTTGCTGTCTTCATCAATAACCTCATTATTAACAATATGTTTCCTTTTTTTATATCTTTTTACAAATAAAATAAGCATGGCAATCAAAATGATGGTAAACACTATTGCTGTGACTGATCCAATTATTACAGCCACTTTATTATTTGGACCACTGGGATTTTCGGGTGGTGATTGACTAGGACTGCTTGTAACAGTAGTCGTACTAATGATGGTTGTTGGAGTTGGTGGAGGAGGAACATATGCGTCCAACAATTTGTAATTATCTTTGTCGCTAATATCTAATATTGAAATATTTGGATAAGTGCCTTCACCACCTTGATCAAAATAAAAAGCACCTAATATCAATTAATCAATGAATATAGTTAATAAATATTTAATATATATAAATGTGTATGGATATATTAAAGTTATAATTAATTACCGAATGCAGTTATCATATAATTTCCATACAAATTTGAAGTATGACCCCAATGATCTTTTTTAACTGGATAAACAATATTTTTTGAAATTGTCCATTGAAAAGGATCTGATGTTGTATTTAATGTTATCAATTTGTCTGCTATAATAGTGCCAGTATCAGAAATGCCACCATAAACGATTATTCTTCCATCAGGTACTAAAAAATAAAAGCAATCATATGCATTTAGAAAAATAATTATATCAATAATGACAATGCTGGCAGTAATTGAATTTCACCTAATACTGAAGAATGGAAATATCGTTCAGAAGGTTTGTCCCCAGCTGTAATCTAATATATAACAAGATTTATTAATATTAAAAGTGTAATTATGAAAAATAATAACGAAACTTACAACTTTAGACCAATAATTTCTTTTGATATCGTATGTATTTAGCTAAATTTATATATTGTTAAAAATTATATGTAACATTCTCATTAATATTATCAACAACAATAATAACTAAATCACGATAATACCTGAATCAGATTGCGTCCAATATAAACAATAGTTTCTCTATCATGCAATAAATGACAGCTGAAATCAGATACAGATATATTTGGACCAGCATTTATTGGGTTTAATGATAAAAATGTCAAGTTATTGGTATCGAATTTATATATATTATTAGGAATATCATAACCATTACCGACTGTTATATAGGTATTTCCATTATTATCTTGTGTATATATTGTACTGTTAACATTAACCAGTGGTGATTGTCCATCAAGGACTTCCGGAGTCCATGTATCAAATAAACTTGTATTTGTTGAATAAACTAAAGATCCATAACCTACACTACTATAAGTTTCATTTCTGCTACCACTTATAAGATAGAGTGTGCTATTGTTAGTTCCTCCTAATGCTAGTGATGCATCACCAAATGGAGGTATTGTTGACGTTGGAGTGAGTAATTTTAGTGGTAGTTGCTGACTGAGCGTGAATGGCGCGGAAAAGTCTAAATAGATTGTTTGATTTATGTAATTAAAAGGATTAAAGGGGATATTATGATAAAAGGCACCTCCAAAAAAATAGAGTTTATCGTTTATTATGATTGAACTTTGAAATGCTATATTCGATAATTGACCAGATACCAAAAATTTGAAAAATATAAAATTGAAAAATATTATTAATATTGATTTTGATAAATAATCTTGATAATTAGTTAAATGTTTAACCATTTTGTTTTGTTATGAAAATAAAAAATTCACAGAATTTTTTTTTTACCGGAAACGAAATACAGGCTATGATTCTATTCTATGCACGTATTTTTATTTAATTGTTAATTTAGGATATTAGGCTATTTGTGTGATACATTAGAGATGTTCAAAGTTGTTCCCTTCCTGTTTCGAATAATCTTGATGTTGATGGTTGTCAGTATTAGAGAAAACCACCTCTCGGTTGAATAAACGATTTGTTTTTGTTATTGGTATTAGAGAAAGAGTAAATAATTTGTTTTTGTTGTTAATGATGATGATGTTGATATTGATGTAAATTATTAGTAGAAGCTACTTTTTGAATCGGATGAAGTTGTTGTTCGTCATTATTAGTAGAAGCTATTTTTTGAATATTCTCGTTTTTTTTCAAATTTGGAAATGAATGAATTTGTTCTGAACAATTGGAATTGATCGTGTAACAAGGAACAACTCGAACGATAAATTAATATTAATATTAACATCCCCTATTATGTTTGCGGTTTGCATCATATGTTACACGGGGAGACCGATGTATTGTTTCAAACCACTAATTAATTTCCTTTTATACTTTCTTTATATGTAGAAGAAATAATGACTCAGTTGATAACTTTATAAGAAGCAACTAGCAGAATTGAATGATATAAACGAACACATTATGAATATAGCAGATCATAAATGCAAATTTTTGCACGGATAACTGACTGCGTGATGTAGTTTTGCAGATGATACTTGTAAAATTTTATTTTGTATCTTCTTCGTCTTCTAATTGTTTTGATTCTATATCATTTCCCTTCTAGCATTCGTTTTTGTTGATAGAATGAAGGTGGCAATTCTGTCTGTTTCCTTCATATTGTGAACGAGTAAATCGGACTCTTCCATTCCCGCAGAAACCCAATTATACGATACAATAGTGTTAATTTATCATTATTATTTCATATTAATACATTTGTATATCTATTAAACAATGGATCGATTGGTGGCATGGCCCGCAACCTACCAAATATGATGGGAGACCAGGTCGAAACATGTTTGCTATTTTATTAATTTAGATTAGTATATATGAGAAAGAATTAATTAAAATAGTTCTTTAACGACATTCTATTAGGATTCATTTGTACAATGAGCAAAATATAAAAAGAATTCAATCTAACCTCCACTTCATATTTTCATCACTTCAGATAAAATACTTAAAAATAATAATAATTCTCTTGTAACATTAATATTTTCTAATTAATAAAGTAACATATATGTATTTATCCTACAGCCACCTTGTGGTATTCTTATAATACTAGATAATCTTACCTTTTATCAAGACTATTTCTACTTGAGTTATCAATTAACCAGAACAGTTTATCTAATAGAAAACCTTTGATGAAATATTGATCGGTAATAGTAGTTGATATAAAAAGATAATGTTGGTAGCACGAATGATGTTCAAAAAATCTAAACCATTTTTAATAGAATCAATAGATTATGTTTTATCCGTCAAAACAATTCATTAACATTAATATTTTCTAGGTGTTTAATAAAATTAATTAATTGGATTTTGAATCAAATAATGATTCATTGGATTATTAATATAACTCTTATCTGGTATATCATTTTTTTGTAGATTAATTAATTCATTCCCTTTGGTTATAATAATTAAAAAAAATTCTTGTTGTTTCAACCTCAAGTGAAAGCGTGTGTTTTTTGATGCAGGAAATTTGATGACTTTAAAAAGAACTTCTTTAAATCATCTTTATTTGAGACGATGCCTTTCTTGAATAGAAATATAAAAATTTTGATAGGTCATTTATTTTTTTTATGTTCATTTTTTTGAAATTGACAAATATCAAGTCAAAATCTAATGTTTGCCTTACAATTACGCTAGTAAATGTAGCATCCCATTATAATAGACAATACCAATTGTGTTATTATTTTAAAGACCTTGGCCGAAAAAATATTTTAATTTTGTTTTGTTATTGTTAAGGCATTTAAGAAATTTATAATGACTTGAAATGTTCACTTACCTGGCCAAGATTATTGATGACGATAAGGGCCTCGAATTTAGAAAAATTGTGAAGAGTTGATGAAAATCGCAACATAAAAATTTAACCGCACCTTAGTATCAGCATAGAGATTGTTCGGAATTCAAGATGGCAAAGAATTTCTCTTACCTGATCAAGAGCTTGGGTGGAAAATATTTCCACTATTATTATTATCGAGGATCTTAATAATTCCGCAACTTGTTTGATTGGTCCGAAGCTATGCAAAAAAAAAAGCATATGCGTCGAGTCTTCATTGTCAGCAGATAAACCAGCTAGGTATAATGAGTTCCAATTGATCTATAGTGATTCGGTGAGATATTTACTTGAGCCCAGTGAGTTGGAAGGCAGGGGAAAAGTGCTATTGATCTTAATTGGTCTCTGGATATTTATCATATTAAGCGTGCTCGTGTGCAAAAAAATCAGTCCGTCTTATATAAATTAAAGGATGATAATGGCAATGAACCTGAACGTTCTTTTGTCCGGAAAGAGCACATTCTAATAAAAAAATATGAGATGCTTCCAGAATAAATACTCCAGGATGTGTGACTCTAACCCTTCGCATTAAAGAAATCTTCAATATCTCCTTCTATTTGTGTCTCTGTCATTATATGCTCGTTAGCTAATCTGTAATAAAAGCTATCTCCGATAGCCTCTCTTTATTCTTATATTATTCACGATATCGTTTCTTCATCTTAACATATGCATCTTCATTCAGGAAAAGTTTTATTGCCTTACACGCTTATTTTGATATTTTGCTCTTTGCAATGCAGTAACATGCCCTTATAGTCTTTAAAGAGCTTGTAAATCTGTAAGATATGCTTACCTCTTAACCACATCAATTTGTGTTTTCTCGATATCCTTCTATGTAAAATCAGTATTGATTACATCGTAATTTTGTTCAGACATTTTGGGTGAAGTGTATCAAACGCGTTACAAAATACTTTTATAAATCTTTTCTTTAAATAACACAATTGCAAAATTTATGTGAAATGAAAAAGATTTGAAATTATTATGAAATCTTTATCAAATATACTGAAATAATTAAAATCATTATAAAAATGACATTATCATAAACATTTCATTATATGAAATCTTTATCAATCGAGACTCTTCTACCAGTGTAAGCATCTCACCTATCAAAAATTCCTATTCCTGGTGATATAATTCCAGAAAGATCTGTGCCAAATCTCTGAGGTGTGCCATTTTCACTTTAAGACCCAAAAACGCGCGACTTGCTCGAGTGTGGGAAGCCCAGATTTTTATACCATTTTTACATCAATGATCAGATTTTCAAATCTTTGGTATAAAAAAATGCCACGAGAGAAATAACCTCCTATAATAGCTTGCCATGTGCTCTTGCTCTTTGAGCTTGCATGTCAGAATTAGTGATGTCGGCTTGTAGGAAAACCTTGGCCGGGTAAGAATTTTTTAATTTATTAGATGAATAACATAATTCAACTAAAAATTTGCTGTTTTGTTATTTTTACCAAGTTCATTTCTTTTTCTTTGTAAGTAAATCCCAGTTGATAGAAAAGCTTCCCAAATGGTACTAACTAGGTTTCTATTCGAATAAGATTATTCAAATTATTTGTTTTATTCGTTATTAATATTGAAAGTTTATTCGAATAAACAAATAATTCAAATTAACATCAAGTTGTATTACGAATAATTCGAATCGGAACTTGTATCATGAATAGAAATCCTAGTATTAAGCTTGCCGGTATTATTATTACTACTACCATCATTATCATCACCATTATTATTATCATTACTATCGTTATTATCTCCTAATTTTCCACCATTATTACTATTTAGTAGTTCACTATTACTATTACTTTCTCCATTATGAGCAAATGTATGTTTTCCTCTTTTGTCATTCAAGGCAATGTATCTCAATTAAGTGTTTATGTCACCGAATTCTGCACTAGAATTCCAGACATAAAAACGAATGTCAATAGAAAATTTTTTTTAATCATCTAATTAATTTAGCCGGCTCATATCACTGTCAGGACAAGGGTGCCTCCCCTTTGATTCAACTCCCTTGCCCTCTTAAAAAAGCAAGCTAATAAACAATCGTGTATTATCTTGTGGGTAGGCCATATACCTGAGAATGGCGTGAGAAATTTGGATACCGCATTGCTCAAATAACATATTAATATAAAATTTTAATGCATACTATGTCATTCAAATGATGTAATTTTTTATTTTGTCCCAGAACCCCTACTTTTACCCTACTCAAGTGCTCTAATGATTTTTCCTTGTATTTTTATATTGATTAAAATCATTATGTATTTTTTTCTCTTGGTTGAATCAAAATAAATAGAACATTACTTATCTTTTTTGTTGCTATTTAATACTTTCCTTGAATGCAACGAATATCTCTGTCTCTGTTGTATGCAAAAATGAAATTAATCAATTAAAAGGAATTTTTCACCTAAACATTTGGCTAATTTCAATTTCACCTACAACATCTCCATAAATTGTGTATGTTACAATGTTTATGAGGTTATACATTATTATTTGAATAGCAAATAAATTGCATCACCCTAGTAATAATACCAAGACCATGCAAAAATTGCAGAAGCCACACAATATCCTGGCGACTAAAGGATGAGAAAATTCAGCAGAGTTAGAAAGTGAACTCTTGGTGTTTTTAACCCGAGAAGCTTTCCATGTAGGATACTGGCTCCATCATCTTGTCACCCAAATGGTGGTGGGAAAATCTTGGTAGTTGAGTCTCTGTTTTTTTTTTGTGTGTGCATGTATGCTTCCCAATTATAAGTTGTAATGTTTCAAAATAATAAACCTGATATTGATCACAGGTGTCAGGTTTAATTAAAATTTCCTTCTACCAATATGTAACCCTATGCTATTGCACACCACTATCAATATCTTACTGAAGAGGTTGGGTTAATCAAATTGGGAGGATTTGGACAAGTGAGAGGCTTTAACAACCTCCTTGACTATAATGCAGTTTCGATTCCAGGGCCATGTTACTCCCCCCGAAATTTTATTGCATTATTGTATGTACCCTTGGATGAAACAGGTCAGATTATCCTTATGTACATAAGGAAGATGAAAGAATAACTTATTTGAAAGGTAATGGTAATGCACTTTTAAATCTCCAATAATCAAGCGTTACATATTGGATTGTCTCCAAGTTGCCTATGTAGAACAGTTTTCCTCCGTCTTCAATGGTTATGTTGCATGCATTCTTTACCTTTGATATTTCTTAATATTAATAAAAAAACTTATGATTACCTGTTATTATTGACACAAAAAAAAAGCGAAAAAGAAGCTGTGGGAAGAAATGAGCTCCCCTTAAAATAAAAAAAACAAATCAGTCTAGGTTCATGTAACATTGCAGAAACATTTTTTGATACGTTACACCAGTCATTACCAAGCAAACATCTTTCAGGGGTGATGATCTTCAGCGTTAAGTAGAAACAGGTTCGGGGTATCAAAAGCAGGATTAATTATTATTATATATATCTAAAATCAGTTAATTCGTGATCCATCAATGAAGGAAAGGATCAACATAGTAAAATCTATTAGTGTCCATAATCTGGAGCCACTGTGGAAATAACACAATATTTTATATCTAAATTTCTATTTTAAATTTTACTAAATAAATCTCCGAGTTCCTGGCTATCTTTCTAATTTAAATTTATAGAAATAGCTCTAAAATTACATAATATATATATGAGGGCCAGATTGGTTTGTTTTTAACTTGGGAATAAATTTTTGATTTAATACAACTCTTATATGTAATTTTTTATGCAAAACATTTCTGGCTTAGAAACCATATCCAATTTGCATAATAAAATTCTGAGTTATTTTTTCAAACAACAAAAATGTGAAAAGATCTGCATAATAAAAATTTGGGATAAAATTCATATTAATATTACATCGGATAAGAATTAGAGGATCTGCATAGTAAAATTTGCAGCAAATTTACTATTTAAAAAGTTTAGTGTACTAT
>CAJVPN010000715.1:0-22408 GCA_910592215.1 Entrophospora candida
GAACTGCATAAGGCGTAACATTTCCGATTATTAAAATGATCATCAGGTGGTCGGATATTTATGGTAGGGGAGTGTATTAGTATATTAATATATTTTAAATTTTTTGTTCGTTGTGATCAACGTTACACGTTCCATATAAATCTTGATCTCCCCTGAAATTTATAATTTTGGTAAAAATCTAAATTTTATTTTGTCACATTTTATATCCAATAAAATCAAACTTCCACATCTGTGGATACACAGAGTATTCTTTAATGGTAACACAAATTAAAGTTTTGATCATTCTAACGATAAGCAAAGTAAAAACAGTCAATCAACCAACTTTTAAAGAGGATTTACAAAAACCACAAGGACAACAACTGGATTTTTATTTATAGATTAATTGACTGAATCTCAAAGATCATTTTCGTATTAGAAAGCAATGCCCTCAGAAAAAATTTATTGGCTATCAATAGCTGATTAACCGTTTAAGGGATAAAAAAAAGTTTATTGCAATTTTTAATTGACAATTAAAAAAACAAAAAAATAACTAAATCAAAAATGGAAACCTTGAACCAAAAAAGAAATAAGGTTAGATCCACACCGTGATTGGCTAATTAAGGAAAATCCTTCCAAATTTGGTAAATTTCGCTGCCCTTTTGTAATTGTTCTTTTTTTTTCCCTTCAACTCAATCTTAAAAATCTCATAAGCAGAAGCTCTTTCAAACTTCTAATTCTTCAGCTTGACATCAGGAAATTTTTCTGATGTAATATTACACTAGAACCCGAAAATCTATAGATGCAGCTGGGTCAATTCTTATACACGAAAGAACAAAAACCAAAAAGAAGGAATTAAAAAAATCGTTTTTAAAACGAAAAGTTATTAACTATATATATATATCATTTAAGCTCTCTGTTCAATTAAGGTGGATGTCAAATGAGTGTTTCAGTTGGTTGCACAAAAAGGAATTTTTTATTTACGTAGATCTCTCTTAGTTTGGTAAGTTTATAAATAAATCGATCATTAAATTTATTGGTACACAAAAGCATACAATGCCCGAAAGTTCTAGTCTAACCATAAAGCTTATTGGTCAAAATGTAAAGAAAGATTTTTTTTTTTTTTGTTTATTAAAGATCGCCATATAAATTTCCTAATTGCGTCTCAATGAATTTCGTTTGTGAAGCAAATTTTTTTAAGTTCGTTGTAACGACGCGAATTTAATTATAATTCGTCAAAGCGAGGTTCATTGTATGAATGACACCTGGTCCCCGAACTTGCACAATGTCCACCGTCTGTTATGATTATTATCAAAATTTGGCTGATGAAAACGCCGACAACTGAACAACAAGAGCAGGAAACAAATGAACAGAAGCAGGATATTCGATTAAGATCATGTTGTCAGCAAGTTACTGTTGTGCAACTAGCTGCTGCCGTTACTATAATTGGAATTTTTAAATAGTTCCGGTTTTGTTACATTATGTGCTTTAGTTTTCTACTTACTATGGCACTAAAAATCTACGTAACAAAATTTTGTCAACAATCGGACCGTCTCTTCCGCCTCTTTCACCAACTATGACAATTGGCTTTGCTATAAGGAACAGCGAATGATGAACTTTCAAAATACCCTAGCGGACGGTAATTCATAAAATCCTTATCATCAAAGGCGAATTTATGATTCATCATGACAACTTTGGAAGTGTATGAATTATTGTAATTGACGTGAATAGACTCGAGGGAATTCTTCATTGTGACACATTCAGAGTTAATATAATATTAAGAACTTGTACAGATTGCTAAAAAAAAACAAGGATAAAAAACATTAACGCCGAGAGTTTATTGTAAGTTACACTTGAAATTTACTTTTTAGACGAATAAAAACACCAAATAAAAGTATAATAGTTGAGTATATATTATTCAAAAAATTCATTGATACGCCTATATATAGTTATATATTTATATATTTATACATTCTACATAATAATTGGGAAAAAAAATTTTTTGGGTATTTTTTCTCCTAGATATTTTTTTTTTTTATTTTCTATTATTTTTATTTTTATTTTTAATTTTACTTGAATTAAATTAAAAAGAAAATAATTAATTAAAAAAAAAATGTCAAGTGATGATGAAATTGTTCGCGAAGACAATGATAAACATTATCACGATAAAGTTTATCACTTGGCTCTTAGGTATTATTTATTATTATTATCGCAATTTCTTTTAATTTGATTGTATGTATGCTTAAAGCAAATTTCTTTTCCTATCATTTTTCAATCAAAATTATTAGCCCTAATGGTCATTATATAGCAACCTTTAAATCTGGTAAATATTTTTGTCCCATGTAAAATAAAGGTTTTCATATCAACACCACTATTACTAATTACTACTATTACTATTATTATTGTTACTTATTTATAGATACGTTGGAATTTAAGGTCATTGAAACAAAAGATGCCCAAAAATTAGATACTAAACCGTATAATAAAATAGATCAAAAAATTTTTAAAAAGTGGACAGCGCAACAAAGTATCATCACACCACAACTCGATTCAACACAAAGTCCAAATTTTAATGAAAATGGAAATAATGGAGATACTAATTTTATATGCAGCGAACCAGACGAAATTGAAGATAAATTACATGATTATGATAATGATTATGATAATGTTACCGATAGGCCGCATACGGAGCTTTTGGAATGGTCAATCTCGATATCAAATAACTTTCGTCAAGATAATAAACCAAAACTTTACTTGGCAATTTCTTGTATAATGTTTGGTGACATGATTAAGCATAAGGATAAAAAAGACGGGAGTGATGCTAATGAAGGATATAAAGAACAGGCATTTTATGAGATAGAAGCTAAGGAGGCTGCTGATGGTGATGATGGTGATAATGAATCAAATGATGAGTCTTTCTCCGATAAAAAGAATGGATTAATGAAAACAGCCGTTAAAACATTCAAAAATTTGCAACCATTGAAAAAATTAAAAGACATTATGACTTCCAATGTTGGTAGTGGTGAGGACCCTGAGATTGCTGCTAATAATACTCCTAGTGGGAAAAGTGAGAAAAACGAAAAGAATAAAGATGGTGATGATAATAAAGGTTCTTTATATTACACAGCCGATAGAAAACATAAATGCAAAACAATCATACTTACAATAACATTAGAAGATGAAGGTCATAATGATCCAGATAATTATACCATAAATGTCTCAAGTAACCAAACCAAAAACTTTTTCTCCCTAAATGATCAAGCTGGCATTTTAACTTTCCTACCAACTGGTTACGATATAGATCAAAGATTTGCTGATTCTCTTTCCGTCAAATCACCACATAATTCAACTTTAAGTGATAACAAAACTCCAGTTAGTAATATTAACGATAGTAATCTTAATCATAATAACAACGATAGGAGAAATTTCATGAAAATTAAAAGTGATGATGATAATATTGTAAGAATTAATAATAAACTTAGTGGGTTAACGTATTCCGAATTAGCAAAGTTATTATCTTCATCAATCATGACACCGGAAATATCATCACTATTAAACGCTCATAAGAAAACAACTCTGGTCCTATTTAATTCATCAGGTATTTATAGGATAATATTAAACACCAAGGAAAACAAAATGGATGAAATTCAAACTTATCGATATCCACACAATTTTGAAGAGGATCTGGTCAGATATTATGCTAATAAACCATGTATAGGTAGACTGAGTAGATGTATTTATGAGAACTATCTTTTATTTGATCAGTATAAAGACAGAGTTCAAACTATGGAAGTATACAATTTGATGGACATGGAACTAGAACAAAGCTTGCAACTAAGAGATGATGATGACAGTGATGATGATGATATTGATGATGATGATATTGATGATGAAAATAATAATAAGAAAAAAAGTCTTTTGATTAAAAGTTATGGCATGTCCACTTATGCAATTTCTACCAATAGACAATTATTAGCATACTCGAGGGGAATTGGTAAAATTACAATTTATTTGATGGAGAATGGACTGGAAATTGGCTCAAAGGATTTTGGTGAAGATCAGCAAATTATACTAACGGAATTGTTTAATGATGATGAACAAGTATTGGTACTAACTCAAGCTAAAAATGATTCAAGACCAGTAATAAACATTTGGAATTTATTTTACGATAGTGCTGGTAATATTAATAATATTAATAACAATTTCCAGAATAATAATAATGTAATGAAAAGTGTAAGAGATTTTCGTGGATTGTTCCCATCAAAGAATATTGAGAGATCTCATTTAGCAAGAAATTCAAAAGATGTATTAAGAATATATGGTGATGGAAGCGTAGTCAACATTACGAATCATGAAGATTTTATAAAAGCTTGTTCAATTGATCAATTGGACCTGAGGAAAACTTTGGAGAAAAATAAAGTCTACACAATCACCAAAAAATTTTTGCAGGAATCAAATTGGCAAACTCCGAATGTAAATCATAAATTGTATATACCTAATGATTCTTTTAAATCATATAATAATTATATCAGCGGTGTTCAGCTGTTGGTTGATAATCAGGAGCCTTGGATAATTAATAACCAATGGCAGAGGATTTCTGCTTTTCTAAATAAAGAACTAACACTCCAATTATTAATTGGTTCAACAACTGTACAAATATGGAGGAAAAATGATGATGATATAATAATATTAGAATATATTTGGACAATAAATGATGATGATGATGATGATGATGATGATGATGATGATATTGATAATGTCGACAATGCCAATGATGATAATTTTTTTAAAAAACTTTTTAATCGTGCTAGTAACGACAAGAACAATGATGATTTTAATAAAAATTATAAAATCCGTCATTCTATACTTGTACAAGAATTGTATATAGGAGAAGGAACTTTTCTATTGGATATAGCATGGGGACCAAAAGCTTCACAAAAAGCAACAATCCAATGGCCATATAAAGATCACCATGTCACACCTATTATACATGCATGCAAAGCATTAGAACATCTTAACGGTAAGCGAGATCAGTTGGTTGGATATGAAAAACAACATAAGTTTGAAAACATGTTGGAATTCATAACTAAAATTATTTGGAGATTTGTTGACAATAAACCAGAAATGTGGAAATTGATAGATGTTAGATATGATTTGATGTCAAAACTCGTTAGAGGTGGTTCCAACTCTTTGATTAAGTTCATATTATTTGGCAAAGAAGAAATTTTCAGCAAAAACAACTACAATAATAATAATATTAATAGTTTATATGGTATAGAGAGAAGGTGTTCACACGATTCTAAAAGAAAGCTGCATGTACCTATGACTGAAAAATGGAAAGTTATGTCTGAAATTTTTAAAACTTACGATACAAATAATGTTGGTAGTAATTATAATAGTGTTGTTCGTAATGATAAAAAACCTATCCAAAAAAAATTAAAAAAGAAAAAAAAAGAAAAAACTGTACTGGAACTAGCAATTGAATATTCAAATGGTAAGTAAATCACTACTGACATATAAAAATTTTTTTAACACATTAAAAAAAATGTTAATAATAGCAATTTTATTGTTATTGTAAAGGTGGGGAACGTAAAAAATCAATAATGGTTGGGTATTTTTTAGATTATTATGGTAATAATGCACTTGAACATCTTGGTTGGATGGTGACAGCCTCGAAAGCCTTGCCACACCTTTATAAACATAATTTGGAGCATTATGTCGAAGATCTATTTTATAAAGAGTGTTTTGCTGAAAAGGATCTTGACGGTAATTATGCAATTGATGATCTAATAACAAAAGAGGAGATGTTAAAATTCCGACGAGCTGAATTCAAAGCATTTAAAGGCAACACAAAACTCAAACAAACAGATATGGTAACCAAATTCAGTTTGAAGCAATTTATTGGTGATTGTTTGATCAAATGTCTCGGGATGATAACGTCGCTTACCAATAGTACTAGTAGCAGTACAATGCCGCCTCCTATAGTGTTGAGAGTTGTTCCATTTCCCAACTTTACACTTAATAGTTTGCCAACACAAAAATTACAAGAAGTAATTGACGATGTTAAGGATTTTAATATGCCAAATTTTCTAGTATTGTTGAAAAATATATTTAAACATATTTTTGTACCAAGAGGTTATCAAGTAGGCAGGAAAAAATTGGATGTGTTGAGTCCATTTGCGCAAGTTATAAAATTGGATGAAGATATTTTTATATTTGATAATCCTGCAATGGAGGCAATAATAGATTTTAGGTGGAACCCTGCCCGACTCCATTTCTTGCATTCATTCATTCTATTTTCTTTATATGCATTAAGCTATGGTATTTTGTGTTACGCATTCATCACTAAATTGAATGTAGGACCAGGATTAGGAATTCTTTTGATAACATTGGTAGTTTATTTTTATTATGCGGCCTATTATTTATTTTTTATTGAGGTGAAACAAATGAAACATTATGGATGGAGAAATTATCTCTTTGACATTTACAATATATTTGATTTGGTCACGTTGTTTAGTCCAGTGGTTGTGATGAGTCTTTGTTTGAAGACAACTTTTGATTTTCAAACTGGATTTATTGGTGATTCAAATGATCCAACTTTGGTGACTTGGATGTCTTTCACCATTCTTTTCATGTGGTGTGAATTTGTAAGTGTAGAAGAACTATTTATTTATGAGTAGATGGACGGATGAATGAATTATTTTTAAAGCAACCAATTAATTAATTATTCTCTTTCATTTGCTTTTAGATTTTATATCTTAGATTATTTGATGCTCCGTGTGTATACATTTATATAGTTATAAATATTTTAAAAACTGTATGGCCCTTCTTGTTATTCATGGTTGTAATAATTGTGGCATTTGCACATACCATGTAAGTGAAAATAATTTTCTCTTCACCTTCATATCATCATGATTCTAACATACATATATATGAATTATATTATAGGTTCATATTACTTCAAGATCCAAATTCAATTGGTTACGTACCAAATGTAAATTCATATACAGCACTCAATCTCACAACAAATGAACAATTAGATTTAGGATTTCAAACAGATTTTGATCCAAATTCAACGTCCGATAATCCATTCTCTAATTTTTTTACAGCAATTGAAGCAACTTATTTTTGGATAAATGGTGTTTGGACGCAGAGAGATTCTTGGAATACCTGGGCTATAAAAGTTTTATCTATGATTGCTAGTATTATGTTGGTTAGTGTTATGCAAAATATGTTTATTGCTTTCATGAGGTATGTCATATGTAAAATTGTTGTTATTATTAGTAGTAATGTTATTATTATACTAGTAGAGTAATGTCAATCGTCTTTTAATTGATTAATTAATTAATTAATTATTAATTAATAGTGGAGTATTTGAAGAAGCAGCATCAAAAGGTCGATACGCATGTCTTCGATTCAAAGCAGATATGATTGCAGATTATGAAGCACTGGAACATAAGAAATTTTATTTTTGGCCAGCACCAAATGAACCAAAGTATATATATTATGTTGGTCATAGTGATAATTTTGATGAGTGGAAGGAGAGATCTAAAGGTCGCCGAGGTTGTATATTTAAACGATATGAGAGTAGGAATGACTTTTTACAGTATAAATTTGATGATGACGATTTAAGTACCGATGAAAATAGTTTATGGTATTTTAAAAAGAAAAGGTCTAGTAGCGGCAGCAACCGCAACAGCGGCATCATCAGCAATCGCAACAGTGGCATCATCAGCAACAATAATATTATCATTGGTAGTAGTAATTTTGATGGTAGTTTTAAATCAAAGAGCCGTATGAAGTCACCTCTAAGATTTCAAAATAATAATAATAAATCCATTATAAAAAGTGGTGCTGATTTTAATAATACTAGTATTGATAACAAAGATGAAAATAAAATTAATAAACAACTACAAGAAAACAATGAATTAATTAAAAATTTAAATACTAAAATCACATCATTTGATTCAGAAGTCGCTGCATTAAAAGATTTAGTCAAGACTTTAATATCAGAATTAAAGGATGCAAAAAGCAATGATGGTGATAGGAAAGATGGAGGTGAAGGTGGGGATGATGATAAGACCAAGAAAGAATAGATTATATGAACATTAAACAAATATTAATAGACAATGCGTGTGGATAGTTATAGATTATTAAGTGTGAATAAATTATTTTATTATATATAACACATATATATATATATAGATAAATGTCTTTGTAAAATGTATTTTTAATTTTAATAATTTCTATGATTGATATTTTCAAAAAAAATAAAAATAAAAATTTCAAATTTTAATCCATTCTCATTAGTCTAACACTACTAAATTTATAAATATTGTTCCCCCCAATGATTCATCTTCATCTTCCTCGTCGGTATTAAATACCACATTGATCTATAGAATTTTGGGAAGGAGAAATGTTTAGTTTTGATTCGTTTGATTTGAATGATCCTTATTCGAATACTAACATGCACATGACCATCATTGTCGTAACAGCCAGCACAGCTAGACATTGACTATATGCTCGTTTACACGAGTGATAACGGATTACGTACATGTCTGTGAACCGTCTAAATAGAAGCAGCAGTAGATATAAAGATAAAAAAAAAAAAAAAAAAAAAGAGTTGGCAAATGCTAAGCAAGTTTAGGAACCGACACTTCTTCATGCCAAGGTTATTTTGCAATCATTTAATCATCTTTAATCATCCTCGGGCATTTAATCCCTCGATCATTTAATCATCCCCTCAATCGCTTAAGCCAACTCATGAATGTAATCCGGTACTCAATCATTTAATATCATTCAAGCAAAACATTACTTGGAATAAATAAATTAAAGCTCATAAAGAAGTATTAACTAAATAATTTCGATTAACTTTAAAAAACGCGTTCAAGAGAATCACGAACGTCCATATTCTCTTGCGGGGGCGCTTAAAGCTAGGACTTCAAACAATCCGAAAGGATTGCCCAAAGGAGAAATAGAAAAATAAAACCAATGCTAACAAGAAAAATGGAGATAAAGAAAAAAGGAAAAATAAAAAAGAAAACTAGTAACAAGAAAAATAAAAGTAATAATAAATGCCAAGAAAGAAAGTCAGAATTTAAATTTGCCTTTTAGCAGTAGCAATATCCTAATTCAAGTCCGGATCCAGAACAATGATTTTCTGCGGTGATGAAACACTAATTCCGTCCGTGCTAAGAATGCCGTGCATTATTATTATTAAAAAAATTATATTCTTATTCTGCGTAATTTCCGTTATAATATCTATGCATTCTGCGGTTTTATGATTCTTTCCAAAAAAAAAAAAAAGAGAATCAATAGTTAAACGATTTGGCGGTGTGCAATCAGAAGGAATAGTTATGCGACATTAAGTTATTATTATTTAATTTTTATTTTTTCTTATTAAAAAATATTACATTACAAAATAGAAATCCTAAAAATAAAACATTTCATAAAATTCTTCAGATAAATAATTTATCATTTAAAATTGAATTATATTTAGAAAAACTTCGTTATACACTACAAGAAGAAATTGGTACCATATATATTCAAATAACTATTTGAGATAAAAAGGGTAAATATTTGACCAATCAATATTCATCTAATGCAACCTCTATATTAAACATGGATCCACGATAAATTGCCCATTCTTTTTTCAGAAAGAGAGGTATCAAGTGTTTGTTGAAGTTGATGTGTTTATTTTTATTACATAAATAAATTCTAAACCTTCTTTATAATAGGCCTTTGATGTAACAGAACAAATTTTATATGATAATAGGTTATGAGAAACCATCTGGATAGGGACATTTGCTAACGGATAATTTTAGGCACGGTTTAATTATTTCTCAAGTCGAACCTTCTTTTATTCAAGAAAATTATTGTTAAAGTACATGGTATTCAAGTTTTTTATATACATAATGTTTCATTAGAGGACTATTCCCTCATGAAGTCTATATGCTCAATCAACGGTGGTCACAAAATTACAAAATAAAATCCCATTGTTAATGTGAAATTCACCAGGATTTCTTCTATTAGTATTGATTGTATGCTTTTGTACCTCTCTAAAAAATTATTATGTTATTAAATTCACATTGTTATGTTATCTGCGTACATTATAGTATTTTCGTGATTTCTGCGGCATTCTGCGCTATGCAGAAAATCGTTGTCCCTGACCGGATCCAAATTCTAATTTTTACTATTAAAGAGTTAATTATATTATGTTAATTACAAATTTTCTCTTAGGTCCATAAATTAAATGTGCACCTCTATCAGTCCAACCTTTCGATTTAATTTCGCCATTACAAGTTTCATTAATACAGTGAGTTTTTTGCACGTAATGGTGATGGATTTTTCTAGCCTCCAGGAAAAAATTGATAATAAATAATCAATCATCTTTAAATAAGGCAGGAACCAAGTTCTGTTGTGTGATAATAAAAAATGTTCCTCATGTTTGATCAGGGCTGGCAACGTAAAGGGTTAAAATCTTAATTTAGTAATAATTGTCTTGTGACTAAATAATTTAGTCGGTTTAGCCAAGTGCTCATTTGAGTTACGCGGTCAGCCCGGCTTTGATATAAATTCTTCACAAATCATGTGTAATAGTAATACTTTAAATGAAGAGGATTGCCTATCTAAGACAGAAATAGACAAAACACTCGGGATACCGTTGAGGACTGTACTGAAATTGATGACCCAATAAATTTCAACAAGGATTAAACCTTATAACCGTCCACTTTCTCTATAACGAACTTCACTTTTGTCCCGATTCATTTTTTTATAATTTCTTTCTCTATAACGAACATCATAGTAAACACTCTTTATAACGAACAAAAACAGAAAATTACAAATAGGTATGGAAAGAGAGATTAATACAGTATGTAAATATGATTGATGCAATAATTATATAACAAAAAATTACAAAAATTTATATATCTATAACATGAGGAACATTATTAATTAACACGAATAAAATTTGCGTGTTATGGCTTCTGCAAATGCTCCCAAAGTTTCAGTTGTTAGTAAACTGAATTATTTGGAACAGAGTCAAAAGATGAAACGTTGTAATGAGCAAATTTTGCCATACTGGCTGCAATTCATCATAATATTTCTTCTTATTTGATTAGCAAGAATTTTGGTGGGCAAGTAAGATTGAGAAAAATGTTTATACGTATCACCAAGTTACTATAGGTTCTATCTATTTGTCATATTTCAGGACATTCCTTCCATACAACCAAGAAATCAAAATGTTGGAAATCGTATTTCGATTTAGTTGTACAACGAATCTTTTTACGCGATCGGAATGACCAAAACTGGCAGACTTGTCTTGGGATCCTTTATCTTTGATTGTAAAGCTTCATAATGGATAAAGCAAACATCATAATAAGTTTAGAAATCATGAATGATGAATGATTGCATGGAATTGTATTTTAGTATTAGACAACTGATATGGAATGCCCGAAGAAACATTCAAAAAGAAAATTGGTTCGATAATAATTTTAGTAAAGTCAATATTGTCATATTCTCATTCTCCCATCCCCCATCCCCCATCCCTCATCTCCCCCAACCTCAACCTCAACCATTACCATCAAAATAAAAAGGTTTAAAAGAAATCAGCAAATCGAGCCTTTTTTTTATATTTAAAATAATAAAATATTTACTATTTTGTTTCTCCTGATCTCTGATTTATGCGCCATACAATTAATTCCCTTGGCATTTTGACAACTGAATCGGCGAGGGTAGATAGGGTTTAGGGTGTGGAAATTAGTCAGTGCAACAACAACAAAAAATTGACAAACCTTCTTCAGATCACTGTGTAACAAGAATTTAAAAAGAAACATTATTATTAATATGAAATTTACCACTGTTGGAAATTTTTTTTTTTAATAAAGAGTATTTTTATAATTTACTTCTATTAGATCATTTGCTTGAAATATAAAAGGAAAGACACATGCTTTTTAACCTAATAGTGGAAAGTTTGACTATACACGAACTTTTAAAAATAAATTAAAATTTTCCAAATTTAGCAATTAAATACGTTTCGTAATTTACATTACATATTTTGTTTACTTACTATTTATTTTATTAAAAAAAATGGACAAAATAGAAATAAAAGTACAAAAGAATTTGTTTTCTTTTTCTCTCTCGTTCATAAATTTTAATAATAATAATAAATAATAATAATTATAATACTCTCATTTTTCCATTTATTCGCTTCTCTCCCCCTTCGCAAAAAAACAATAATCTTCTCTCTCTCCTCAATTAACCCTTTCATTTTTTAAAAAAATAAAACTCGTTTACACATTATATATACATATATATATATATATAACTTTTTTTTCTATTAATACAAACACAAATTAATAATATAATGGCCAAATTTGGCGACTTTACTGGGATTTGTCAGGAAATTGCACTCACTTTATGCCCTCTTGTTGGTGCTCCAGAAGGTATAGAGCCAACATGTTACTCAAGAAATATTGAAATAGCAGGAACATTGCTTTTTCAACCAGGTAAATATTATCTTTTCATTTAATTCATATTATCATATTATCATAAATGAAATGATACGAATATATATTTTTCTTTTTTAGCTACGATTATTATACATTTAATTGCTCTTATAATGACAACCATTATGATTTATCATATAAAATCAAAATATACTGCTGTTGGTTAGTAATTTCTTACTCGGTTGATTTTATTGTTATATTGATGTGATTATTATTACAAAAAATTTACAAGTAAATTCATCATTTTAGGTCGTAAGGAAATGGTATTGTTCTTTTATTTATATATGATGGTTACATTTTTAGAATTATTACTTGTATCTGGTATTATTGCTACTGCATCCACGGTTTATCCTGTAAGTCATAATAATTAAAATGTGATACTTTGTGAATTTATTTGTTATTATTAATCTAATCTGTCAATTATCTTGACCTTTTCAAAAAAAAAATATACATTTTTTTTTTTTTTTAGTATTTTACTGCCGCACATATTGGTCTTATCACAGCAACATTTTGGTGTTTATTAGCTAATGGCTTTGTGGGATTCCAATTTGCTGAAGATGGTACTCCATTATCACTTTGGGTAAATTGATTGCTTCCTTTTTCTTACGACAAACTTGATTCTTTTTTAATTCTCTAGTAATCTCACAAAAAAAAATTTTATTTTTTTCAAAATAAAAAAAAAGTCAATTCGCCTTTCATCACTATTTGTTTTTGGAGCTGTCACTGCCTTATCTGTTGCAACATTTTTATCAAAAGCCGGGTTTAATCCATTACAACCAATAGCTTTATGGATAGTATTTTATGTATTTAATGGCATAGCACTCGTGATCTATGTTGTGCTTCAAATTGTACTAGTTGTCAGGACTCTTGATGATCGTTGGCCACTCGGTGATATTTTATTTGGAATATCTTTCTATACAATTGGTCAAGTTACCTATTACTTATTCTCAGTTCGTATTTGCGACACTGCTAAACATTATATTGATGGATTATTTTTTGGAACAATTTGTACATTGTTGGCCGTAATGATGGTTTACAAATATTGGGACTCGATCACCAAAGAAGATCTTGAATTTTCTGTTGGCAGTAAACCACATGTTTGGGAAGTTAAAGAATTGCTTGGCGAAGAAGAAATTGCCTTTTCAAAAGCTCCTGCTTATTCACAACAACAACAACAACAATATTATTAAGAAAATTAAAAAAATTAAAAAAAGTAGACAAAAATTCAGATAATCAATCAATTTATTGAAATACTTTTTTTGATTTAGTTGTTTATAACAAAAATAATAAAAATAATAATAATAAAATTTCTCAAACAAATAATTGATCTGTAAAATCTAATACTAACTAATCTTATTGTCCCCACCCAAGTTTCTCCAAATCTAGCATGGCGGCGACCCAACAACTTTTTTTTTTCAAAATATGTTACTATTACATAATCTCCCGAAAGCGGAAAATTTTATCCCGCAGAAAGTTAAAAAATAACTTTTTTAATCTGGTCGTTTTCGTGGTGGAAAATGTGTTACTTTCTTGGTAGTGGTGACTCGTCCATTCAAATCCAATGGTATCCCATCAGGACGTGTTAATCAAGCTTGTGTAGTGGCTACATGCATTACAATTGTTTAGAAAATAAATAAATCAATCTTTGTTGAAAAGATATTAAAATATTTGTTTTGTTTACTGGGTTGTGAAATTTTGATGATTCATATTTTAAAGGAGAAAAAGAACCTAAAAAGAAGAACCAAAGATATCATTATTGATGTTAAATGATTATATTTTATTTTATTGATTTTCAGAAGTTAAGCTTGCTGATCAAAAAGTGATTGACAAGGAAGGTTCCTGATTATTTAGTTGCAAGGTTTACCGCTTATAAAAGGTCAACATTCTCATAAAATGATTTTCTAAAATTTAATTTCACTGTTGATGAAGATGACGATGATGATGATGATAACGATTTTAGTGAAAGATTTTGTTTATTTATTTTGATTAAATTAAAAATTTGTATTTTATTGAATTTATCAACCATCTGATTGATTGATTGATATACACAATTATTTAAAGCAGAATTCATAATCTGTGCATGACATATTTCAAATTGGCCAAACCTTTTAAAAAGGATTATTTGTATAGATAACGGAATAATTTTACTCTTATATAATTTTAAAAGGATAATAGATGATTAATGGATATCATTATGATAAATCATAACTTATGATTCTATTAAAATATCTAAAAATAGGATTATTAATAAATAATATGTTCTATATTATATTATAAATATTAACCAAAAATAAATAATAAATAATTCAGTGATAATAATTAATAGAATATTTCAAAGTAATCTTTGTGTATCTAAAACATTGAATGAATGAATGAATGAATTAATGAATGAATTAATGAATGAATGAATGAATGGATTAATTAAGAATTTCATGCACAGAAATACAAATTTTCATCAAAGTGTTTTTTTGGTTTCTTTCTCCTCAACATCTTAGCGCTCTGCACCCATATCGTCGTCTTCAAAAATTTTAAATATGCCATCGTTATCATGAAAATCATTATGTACTATATTAATCAGATACCAATTGTCTGCTATTTCTGTAATCAATTGAGAAGAAATAGAATCCTTGTCGTATATTTTTGCCCATTCATTCCAGAGCTCAAAAGCTTCATCCTATAATTATAATTTAAAAAGTTTAGTAATTATTATTACATCAAGATGTGCATGATAAATATTTTTAATAATAGTTACCTTCCAAGCCATAAAGCTTATGGCCTCTACAACCGTTGGTTGAATAATTTCTTTTCCGGAGAACACTCCCCACGTGACTGCATTAGGCCCATCACTTTGTGTGTTAGTTTTCAAATCACCCTTATAAAAAAGAATTCAATTCAATGATTACAATATTTGAAAAAATTTTATAATAACAATAAATATATAAATACGCACCTGTTTGTTAACTGCATAATATGTGATATTTGGATCTTTTTCAATTCTAAGGATAAGAGAATCAAGATTTGCAGGAGAAACAAAAATTTCCAAATAAGCCTTTTTAATATAATTAAATAGAAATGATTATTATCATTACCACAAATTAATAACGATCATCATTTATATCTAATTTTTTAATGATCGAACAATATATATATTATATATAATTACCTTTTGATATACATAACCATTCTTTGGACCCCAGCCAAATACTTTGTCATCACTTCTGGCACCATTAACAGCAGGTTGAGAATTAATGGATAAATATCCCAAAGAATTAATTTTGGCTAAACGATCCTTTATTATATCAGTTTCTTGTGCAAGTGATTGATCAGACCATGGCAGTGAACCGATTTCACCATTACAATATTGAACAAATAATTCATAAATATCGTTCAATGTTTGTGGATGTCCCCATAATTCAAATGCCTCTTTTGTCTAATTTATGAAATTTAATTTATGAATTTAATTTTTTTTTTAAAAAAAAAATTTTATATTAAAAAATTAATTGCAAACTTATTTACATACAGAATGTTTGAGCGATATACCATAACCATCAACTTCACCGAAAGCTTTTTTTTTTTTATTTAAAATTATATTCAATTTAGTTTTTGAAATTAATAAATGAAATTTTAATTTTATTATTATTATTTTTTTCAAAAAAAAAAGGAAAAGTATAAATACCCGGTGATCTTGAATCACCCCATCTACCATTAGGATATTCATCCCATGCTTCAGTACGTGCAATATAACTTCTTGAGCGATTTCTCCAAAAGATTGGACGAACATTCTCATTCTTACGCTTAACCGAAAGAGACTAATAATACAAAATGATTTTATAAAAGATATAATGAAAAATAAATAAATATAATAATGATAAACTTATAAATTAGATAAATCATTTACCGGACACCATGGTAATGGTTTAACTTTTTCTATAGGAGCAATAAATTCAAGAGCTTCCAAAATCAAACGGGTAGATCTTTCCAAATTCATTGTGTAGAAATGATATCCTTTGATATCAGCAGCATACATCTTCTTGATCATTCGGACAACCAATTTGATTCCATATTTTTTTACAGCGTCATCATCATCTTTGATAGGTTCCAAATCATCAAGTATATACTGAGGAACAATAGTTTTACAAAGAGTTATGATTCTATTAAATCCTGAATAAGTCTGAATTGGCAAAAGACCAGGAATTATAGGACAATTGATACCGATGGCACGACATTCTTTAACCCATTCTAAAAAGACATCTACGTCATAAAACACTTGTGTGATGATAAAATCTGCACCAGCGTCCACTTTCTCTTTGAGTCGACGTAAATCATCATCTTTATCAGGATTATCGACATGACCCTCGCAATACCCAGCCACACCAATACCAAAATAATCACCATATTGTTCACGGATATAACTAACTAAATCAATTGCATATGAAAAGCCACCTTTTACTGCTTCCCAACGTTCTTGGCCATGCGGTGGGTCACCACGTAAAGCAAGAATATTTTGACATCCGCATTCTTTAGCTTGCTAATTAATATAATTAATATAATTAATATTAAAATATTGACACATGAATAATAATTCTTTACAAAATAAACAGATTGATTGAATATACCTTAAGTGCTATATCTATCTTTTCTTTAGGCATATTTGTACAAGTAAGATGCATCATTGTTTCCAAACCATAAACTGATTGTGCAGTTGCTACAATTTCAGAAGTGAGTTTTGAAGAAGTACCCCCAGCATTCCACGTAACATCAACAAATTCGGGGCCTAAATAATACATTCTTTCCATACGATCATAAAGATTTTGTACCCCCTATCAAATTTAAAAATGAAATGGTAGTAATTATTAGAATGATGGTTATTTTTCTTTCTCTTTGATCGATTTTTCAAATTTTTTAATAAAATTAAGAATTATTTAAATATTTTTTTACTATATAAACTTGATAAGTAAGTTTTGATAGCAAAAAAAAATTTTTACTGTTGAGATATATATATAAGTGTATGCTAATTTTTACCTGTTGAGTTTTTGGAGGAAAATACTCAAATGACCAGAATGGTCTATCTTCCTCCATTGCCTTTTGCATTTTATTGATAATTTTCATTTTTTATTTGTAGTTATTTTTTGTAAAAAATAATTGTATATAATAATCTAGTAATCTAAATAATCTAAAATAAATGAATAGATCAAGATCGATTTTTCATTAAAAAAAAGATGCGTCGTATAATTTAAATAATGTTACACCAAGAATACGGTGGATCTTTGATTCAAGAATTTTTAATATTAAGAATATTAATATGTATTAGTATGTTATCCGAAATTGCTTCTCTTAATATTAATATTAATAATGATGAAACTGAAATGAAATTAATATTTGATTTTATTAGAAGCCAAAATAAAATTGTTTGAACTTTTTGACCAATAATAGCATATTAATTAATATATTAATATAATAGGCCGAAATTTCAAAAGGTTATATATATTAATATGGGGATATGCTTGCAAGTGAACATCGCACTATACCAAAAGATTTCAGGGATCAAAATTAATAGAAGTGTTGGAGGCGGATAAAAAGAATTATCCAAATTCAACGAAGGGGAAGGTAACGAACAAATTGAACAAATTGCGTAAAAAAATACACAAAAATTATTTTCCAATTATTCCATTCGTTTATTTATTTTTTTGTTTGAGTGACATATATATTATTGTTTTGAAATGTTACTACTAACCTATGTTTTTTCTTTGTTTTTTTTATGCTCTATCAATGACCCATTGAAATATACACACCCTAGACAAAAGTTTTCAGACACCTGGTTTTTACTGATTGCGCAAAACTACACATAATAACTATACATAAAATTTTATCAAAATGTAGTTTAGGTTTTGATAAATATATATGTAAATTTTGGTATTCTTAAAACGTCTAATTAAAAAAATCCGAAACTCGATGAAAATGATGATGATCAACAAAATATTTATTTGTATTAATAAAGTTTAATATTAATATCGAGTTGGCCATCCACCACTAGAAATGCATGCCTCAATCCTTCTATATATGCTTTCTATTAATTTGTAGTAAGAAGAAAATTAAAAGTAGTTTCAAAAACTTTTTCACGTTTTTTGGAAGAAGAAGATAGTTGTTGAGACATTTTAATTTCGTAGAATTTAGAGATTTATTAATTTAAAGAAATCAAAGAAAATGTTGATTATATAGAATTATTAGAAGATATTTATTTATTATCAATTTAGAAATATGGAAAATCTGATTAATATTATTATTTAGTGATGTGTGTTTAATTATTCGTGTAAAATCATTATGGAAAATTTCGATTAATATTATTATTTAGCAATGTGAGAATTATTCATGTAAATCATATTAGCAATGCATTAATCTTAACATAGTAACGTGGTTTTTTTTTTCACGTGAATCTGTTGTAACGCGATTAGTACTTATTATTATCACTAAAATCCTACCAAAAAAACCGTTGTCCGTTGAAACGCGATTTAATACACAGGACATTCCCCGCCGATCAATAGGAGGTCGTAAAACATATATAGTAAAATTTGGATGATCTGCATCATAGTAAAATTCGAATTTACATAGTAAAAATTTATAATCGAATGTCTTCACACCCTCGTTTGATACCCTTGCTGTGTAGCAACCACCACCAAATTTGAGATACAACTTCTTCTTTATCATATGTATCTGCTTTAAGAAAAATTTTAAAGCAGGTTGTTAATAAAACCGAAAATAAACTGACCCTCAAAGTCAAATTTTGCCTTTATGTTCATAAATGTAAAAATTTGTTTGACGCGTCCAATTGCAAACAAAAGTAGAAATAAATGTCCAAATATTACATTATTATGAATATTTACAGACTCCTGATCACCTAGGTATGTCTTTTATAGTAAAATCATTTATTTTAAAAATAAATATATTAAAAAGATGATATGATATAGATACGGTTTATGGTTTATTATAATAATAAGTAGATATTAAAAATTCCTTTTATGTTTTATTCCTATGATGATAATTAAATAGTATAAGCAATCAACTATAACGATACCAGGAAAAGGAGAAGAGAGATGACAATAGATGCAAAGATGTTGGTTTTTTGTATATTATTGAATTCACATGGTATTGTTATCATCACCAATTTCATCATTTGACATTTCAATTGATATTTCATTAAATAATAATAATAAATTATTATTAATAGAATTAAATTATCATTGATAAAATTAACTTTTTCTATAGGAGTTTACATTAGACAATACCTTTTTTATAAAATTCCAAACAATTATTACATAAATTTTTGAGAATAGATTATGATGATCTTGAATATTTTATATGTAACCATAAGTTATTTCTACACAAGAACACAGCCTATCTTTCTACGTTACTGTGGAATTTTAAATCATTCAAGAATTCCAGAAATTGAGATACTTTTAATAGGAGCTTTCATCCATAAATCAATAACGGTGTTGAATTTTCAGAATAGATTGTGACGATCCTTGAATATTTTATAGGTAACCATAAGTTATTTCTACACAAGAACACGGCCTATCTTTCTACGTTACAGTGGAATTTTAAATCATTCAAGAATTCCCGAAATTGAGATACTTTTAATAGGAGCTTTCATCCATAAATCAATAACGGCGTTGAATTTTCAGAATAGAAAATGAGGACGGCATTGAATTTCAGAATAGATTGTGACGAGCTTTGAATATTTTATATCTAACCATCAGTTATTTTTACACAACAATATGTACATTAATTAATTATATCAAATTGTTAAAAGGATTTCAAAAGATAATGGTAATAGGTTTCCTTAAAAAATTTGTTTATATGATCAAAAGATCAAATATATATATAATTTATTTACGATATGTATAATATGTATAATATGCAATAAATAATAATAAAAAGATTTTAATAAAATTAATTACATATGTATAAAAAGATATGTCAGAGCGTTTATTATTAATATAATAATCCATATCTGAAATTATGTCATTTTTATCTGTTAAGATAATTTTATGTTTTCCATAACCAGATAGGAAAGCTCTTGTTCTTGTACGCCAACTAAAGCTATCTTTGGTTGGTGCTACTAACACACCTACAACACCTGGAAGGTGGTCAGATAACACGCCTTGAAGATTGCGTACATAAGCCGGCCCTTATATTTAACTTAATATTAATTGATGATCGCGTAACTATAATCTGTAGATAAAAATAATTATTATAATAATTTACCTATCCACTCCATACAATTACATTGCACTAAAAAGGTGTTGTCCCTGTATCCACCCATCATCAAATCAACACCAACATCACCACGGCACAACCTACAAATTGTAAATAAAAAAAATTTAGTGAGCATTTGTGTCTTTATTGTCAAGAATAGAGTCAGACGTTGACAGCAGGCCGTCCACTGTATATTGGGTCTGGTTACCCAACTGGTAACTTTCACAAGCTGTGGACACGAAGTGCTTCCAGTTCTCCATTTTTAATCCTAGTGGCAGCGTAACTTCAGATACATAACAATTCAACAAATGCTCAGTGAGAAATTACTCACCTCATTCTATGAAACTGTCTACGCCCATTGGACAACACCCGGCCAATTTCATTTTCAAAAGCAAATCCTCTTGCAGCATTTGATGTAGATTGCATTTTTTAGTAAAATTATTTCAGTTTTAATTTTTAAAAAAGTTTAAAAAGAAAAAACGTCAGATCGTTTTTGTTTTCTTTGTTTTTTTGTTTCTTCATTTTTTTAAAAAATATACAGTCAAACCTTGTCATAACGGATTTCGATCTAGTACAAATTTAGAAGGTATCTGCAGCAGAAATATCCAATCAAATACAATATTTCTGCATATACTTTCTAAATTTGTACTAGATCGAAATCCGTTATGACAAGGTTTGACTGTATACTAATAAGGAATTTTGTGACATTAGATTTTTATTTTCACGAGGGTTGACCATCTTAATAAGGAATTTTGTGACATTAGATCTTTATTTTCACGAGGGTTGACCATCTTAATAAGGAATTTTGTGACATTAGATCTTTATTTTCACGAGGGTTGACCATCTTAATAAGGAATTTTGTGACATTAGATTTTTATTTTCACGAGGGTTGACCATATAATAGTAATTAATATTTTAATAAGAAAATGAATTGAATTTTTATTTTCACAAAAATTAACTATTAAGAAATTAATAAGTGAGAGAACAAATGAGAGTGATAGTGACATTTGATTTTTATTTTCACAAAGGCTAACCATTAATTCACAAGGAATTATTAATATTAATATTTTAAATAAGTGAGAGAACGAATGAGAGTGATAGTGACATTTGATTTTTTATTTTCACAAGGGCTAACCATTAATTCACAAGGAATTATTAGAATGAATGTGTGAGACATTGGATTTTTATTTTCAATCTAATTTTTTGTTGGAACATGTATCACTAACAACATCTTGTATTTGTGTGTATACTATTTTTAGATGTTAATCATTACAAGATTTAGAAATTCCATAAATGAGTGGCTGAAACAGCCGAAGTGGCTTTAGTGGCACTAAACAAGTCACGATTTTCTTGATTAATATTAACATTAATATTAATAATAATAAAATAAATGCGTAATTATTTTTTGTATTGCATAATAATAAATGCTATTTTAGAATGTCAATTATTACAATATTTGGAAATTCCATTGTTACTATACCTGCCATCTTACTAGCTTTTTCAACAGTCTAATCACCAATCTATATGAAAAAAAACATGAGATAGTTAAAAAGAAATGAAAACAACTTAATTTACCTGAAACTGAAATAAAATATTCACTTATAAAAAAAATCACCACATTTTTGACATCAGTAATTTTGAAATTTGCCTTTCCCCATACAAAAATCTGGTTT